>JASAMX010019020.1:0-13060 GCA_030248175.1 Microlaimidae sp. YZB2_3 | reverse complement strand
CTCATTTCATTTGGTAGATTTTTACCAAATATTTGGTAAAAATTTAAGAATTATTTGGTAAATTCTCAACTCAAAAAATATTATTTCTCAATAGTAATGTTTTATTTTAAGTGCATTATATGGTGCTTTAAGTGCCATTATTTGAATTTTAAGCGGTATTGTAGGATTTGAGTCCCAATTTTTTATTGAAATAATTTAAAAACTCCACGTAAAATTTTCATTTAATTATTATATTTCTTTTTAGAATGATTAATTGCCAGACTTTTATGATGCGTTTATATAGCACATAAGACTTCAAGTTAATTTATTATAATATAATTATTTATTCAATAGACATAAAAATTTACACAAAAATAGGTTTAAAAATAAATAAAAATATAGCACATTTTACTATTTTTTAGTAAATAGTATAAGATCAATCTTGTCGTAAAAAAATAGAAAAAACAATAGCAAATTGTATTGACGGTGACAAATTACAACCAGCAAATCAAGCTCTTAAAATTATTAAAGAATAAAGTTGACTATAGGCAAAAAAATCTAGCTGACCGCGATATTTATTGCATTGAATCGACTATTTAACAACAAAAACATTGAAAAATTTTTCTAAAGTGGGTTACTAACAAAGATTAAAAACTGTTTTTTAATAATTATTTATCAATTACTTAATTTTGAACATAATTGCAAATTTTTAAAGAGCTAAAGTTGGTTGATCTATGTATATTTTTTGAAAAGGGGGAAATTAAAAAAAAATTCTGCATTCTTATTTGTTTAAAAAACGTCATTACCGCACACAATTTTAATTGGTCCCCTCAGGTCTGCATTCAATTTTTAAATTCGTTAGCTAGATATAATTCAATCATAATTTTTGTATATTTTTTAAAAGGCGGTATTTCAAAAAATATGACTTGTGTTTTAATTCGTTTTTTGACATAACCGCACATTTTTAAATGGACCCCTCATTTCTGCGATGCAAACTAAGGAGATCAGCCAGATATAATTCATCAATAGAGTCAAATGTCACCACACTGTTTAAAACTCTTAAAATGTTGCATAGTATTCTTAGTTTATTGTAATATTAAATTGATACAGAAAAAATAGTCCCCAGGTAAATAATCCAAGACCAGGAAAAAATAGTCCAAAGTCAGTAGGTCAAAACAATTCAATGTTGGTACACTTCATTAATTGAATTTCAGCAAAGTCATTCCTTCTTTTATTTTCAAAGTCACTTCAATGACACATATTAGTGATGTTCCCTAAAGCTTCGCCTCATTTCTCTTAACTGATGTTGCTTGGGAAGTAATTAAAAGGTAAATCTTTAAGATTATTTGTCAACTTTTTTTAACTAAATTTTTAGAAACGATAAAAAAAGTCTTAAAAAATAGACTAAATTAATTGAATTTCAATTTTTAAAAAAGCCTACATTTGCTCATTTATTTGGCGGAGCTCCAAAGCTGCCTTTGCTCCAAATGGCCAAGGCTCCAAAACATGATTGTGGTGAGAAAAGGAACATCACTAATACAAATACATATACATATGCATCAGGTAGGTTCAGCTGTGCTTGTTTAAAATGGTCTTCTGTCCGTGTCCTGACCACAATAAAAATTCAACGAGTGTTGTCTTTTACCATTTAAGGCTGTAAGAGCTTCTTTCACTGGAATTTCAGTGGCCTAATTAATAAAAATAGTATTAAATTACATTAATTCTTACTGTAAATTTTGAATTTTGATTGCTATGACACTGCTTAAATATGAATTTTGTTTATATAAATTTGGATTTTGAATAAATTTTACAATAATTTCAAAAAAAAACAACAATTATATCCCTGTTTTGCTTGAATATAAAAACCAAGATTTTTAAAGTTATATGGCTTTTATATTGTGAATATTGTTTAAAAAAGGCAAATTCTTGGAAAACCTAAGTTTTTGTTTAAATTGGAATCAGAAATAAACTGATTTTGTTTTTTGCTATTATTATCCTGCAAATCAATATATAAGAGAAAATCTGTTTATTGTTGGGATATCAGTTTATGATAATCGCAGAAAAGTCTATCCGTGCTATTCATAAAACTTTCCATTTTGGACTGGGTCCGTTTTTTACTGGGTCCGTTTTTTATGCAGACCGCCTTGCGTAAAAAACGGTCGCAGTCCGTTTTGATCATCAGAAAATGAACTGGGTCCGTTTTTATCATCGGAAAGGTTCTTTTTGGTCACCGGAAAAATAGACTGGGTCCGTTTTTATCATCAGAAAGGTCCGTTTTTGTCATCGGAAAAGTGGATTGGGTCCGCTTTTTTTGGACCCAGTCCACTTCCCAATGACCAAAACGGACCCAGTTCGAAGTGGATGGGGTCCAAAAGTTTTATGAATAGACGGTATGTATGTGTATAATTTTTATTTAGAGTATGTTGAAAAAGAATGAATATAGTGAAAAAAATGTGTAAATGCATAAACACTATCCTGGTAATTACCAACTTTTTGGTACTTTCTGTGGCAAAATGAACAAATAACTATATATTTGATTAGCGAATACCAAAATATTGGTAGTTTATACGGAGTTAGGAGTATTTTGTAATGTTACTACCAAAAGTTTGGTTGCTAAATTTTATTTTACAAAATAGTTGGTAATGCATTAACTAAATTTTTGGTAAACTGATTTTTGAAATTACCAAGCGAGTTAGTGAGGGAAATTACAACAAATCAAAAAACAGGAATAAATTTGCTCTAAAAAAATTTGATATTATCCCAAATATTTTTATTGGGACTATATATAGAGCACGAGACAATCCAGAAAATTAAATTTTTTTCCTAATTCAAAAACAAAGTAACATTAATAAACATTAGTTGACCCATTTTAGTGGTATTTAAGAGGATGATAGACTAATCGTTTATCAAATTTGGTATATGTGTGAAACCATGTGTCATCCCAATGCATACAATACAAAAAATTTTTTTCTGCAAAAAACAAAATACATATTTGTCTTATTCCAAATTTAAAATGTAAAATGTAAAATAAAAAAAAAATTTGATGATTTTAATAAAATCGTCACATAGTGCTTAAAATATCGCAAATTTTTCGCTTTCCTTCGCATAACCAGCGATTTTTTTGTGCCAAATGCAGGCAAAAATGTTGGACAAACTTTATTCATAATCCTGCCGTCGTTTGGTGTTTTTTACGAAAAAAATCGCGAATTTTTGTACGGAAAACGCAATATCTCGACAAAAAGATGACTGCATCAATTTTAACGATCAAGATATCAAATTAAAGTAATAAAGTAGCCGCTTTCTTTGAAAAGATGCATATTTTGTAATTAAAATTTCAATACCTATTTAGCAATCTTTCGCCCGAATTGTTGAAAAACAACATTTTTGGAGAGGTTATATCTCCTGAACCACTGAAGATATTTTGATGAAAAAATTTTTGTCAGATATTAGGGGCTGGCGTAAAGTTTGTTTTACAAAAAATAATCAAAATCTGAAGACAAAAAGTTTAATTCCATCCCAGCACCTTTAAAAAAATTAACACTTCACAACTATACAATTCTAACAACAAACTACAGTTTTTATTAAATTCAAAAGATTTTTTTCCATAAAATTGCTTTTTTTATTAATTTTTTCAGACGGTTTTATTCTGCCAACAGTCATAATTTTTATTGAACAATTTGTCAGTTAGCCCAGCATCGAACAGTTAGCCCAGCATGGAATCCCAAAAATTGTGTTTATAAAGTGTCCAGCAAAAATGTACAAAGTTTACATATAGGAATTTTTTGGCCAATTAATAACAAGATGTTAACTTTATCGCTATTTAGTATTGTTTAAAAAGCTTTTTTGCTCAAATCTAAAAAGCTTTGGTGAATAGAAAATTGGTTGACAATTTTTGTATTTTCTGAAAAGGTGGGATTTAAAAAATTTCTGAATTGCAATTCGTTTTTTATGCGTCATACAAATATATCTTCAATTGGTCCTCTCGTATCCCCATACATGGGCAAGTTGGTCCGGAGTGGAGGGGGGTTAAACCCCAAATTAGGGGGGGGGTTAAAATCCGAGAAACGCAAAATACCCATATCGTTTTTTTTCTGGAGTGCATTTTTTCCAGTATGGTTTTTTTCGATTTTAAAGGAAAAATAGGTAAAAAATGTGCTAATTTACAGTTAAAAAGCCCTTTTTATTGCATTTTTGAGCTTTTCATTGCTTAAAACATTCATTTTAACCTCAAAACTTAAATTTGGAGGCAGTTAGAAGTCATTTTAAACACATTTTTTTCTTCATTTCTCCAAAATTGGGGGGGGGGGGGTTAACCTTTTCTTCCCCGCACTTCTGAGTGGGGGTGTTAAACTCCCCTTCTCAGAATTTGGGGGGGCCTAACCCCCCCATCCCCCCCGTGCCCATGCTATAAGTATCCCCATACAATTTTATAAAGTCAGTCAAATTTATTTCAGCCAAATTACTATTAGATTAGTCCAAGACAAATTATTTCAAGGAGTTTAGTTATTTTAATAGAGCATTCAGCAAGTAGGTGATTTAAAAACTTCAACGAAAAAATTCAAGAATATTGACAATTAAATACCGCCGTACTCATTTAAAGCAAAGCCTTTTATACTTAAAACTATAAATTTGCTTCATTTTTTGTATAGTAATACATTAAAATATATTCTGCTATGTTGTTATGTTAAAAATCTGTTTAGCTTAAAAATTTAATTTTATCGATTAATACACAATCGACAGTAGTTCTATTTTTTGATAAAAATAATTTTTGACATTTTTTAAAATTACACCAAGTGATTTAATAAAGGACAGAAGTAACAACAACAGTATTTTATTTTTAAATACTAATATTTCAAAATATATTTTGAATATATTTAGTTTGCAAAGAGTTTCATCCAGACAGAACTCGTTGATTTTATATAACACAAATTTTATATCTTTCTTATCGGTTGTAGTTGTTTATAAAATAAGTTTTACACTCGTTATAGCGGCAGTTTGGTACAAAATAAAATAGCATCATTGAAGAGTGGATAGCAGACGAGTGACAGCGAAGCAATGAAAGCCCATTTGAGTTAAATATGTTTTCCGTGTTCTTTTATTCAAAATTTAAGCTTTTCACGTTTGACCGAAACATTTTTGGGTTTGTTTTTGCAGTTTATATTTTGTAGTATAGAAGGCAGCTTAAAAAATTTTTGTTCCGTGAAAAGTTAGTATAGTAAATTGACGCGTTAAAATCAATAATATCAAATAATTATTTTTTTGGTAGGAACTACAAAATTTTCGTAACTTTAACGAATTATTTGGTACACCATAGTCTACTAATTATTTGGTAAATTTTTCACACTTTACCTTTTACTTGGTACACACTACTAATTATTTGGTAAACCGTTACTAAATATTTGGTAACATAAAGTTACCAAATAATTTGGTAATAGCCAACTACGAAATGAGCTGAGAGAGAATACCTACAATATCAGAAAAAAGAAAACTAAAAAAATTATTATGTTTATTTTCTGGTACATAATTCCTTTTTTTAATTTACGATACCAGTTCAATTTGTTTTTTTTTTTTAGTTCAAAAACGCTGTTTGCGTCTGAAATTTTAGCCAATTCTATATTTAACAAAAAAGTTAGTTAAATTAAGGTACCGTTGATTTGCGTTTTGGATAAAAAAATTATGCCACTGTTGTACTTTCGATTTAAAA
Organism: Microlaimidae sp. YZB2_3; assembly: GCA_030248175.1. Lineage (NCBI taxonomy): Eukaryota > Metazoa > Nematoda > Chromadorea > Desmodorida > Microlaimidae > Microlaimidae sp. YZB2_3. The sequence continues at coordinate 7,377 of JASAMX010019020.1, read as the reverse complement.
ATTAATCGAAATATTGTAATAATTATAATGTATGTAGTATAGCTATGAACTTTGCAGAATAATTGTTAGGACATACCAGTAACTTTAGGACTATAGCAAAATTAAAGGCAAAAAATCTAATAAAAGGTGGTGTTTAAACTTTAAGGCTGTTAGGAAATGTTAAATTTAACAAGGAAATTTGTTGCATAAAATCTGTGAACAGATATTAGTTTGAAATAATGACAAATAATGACACTGTTTTTTGTTGTTTTTTTCCTATAGTTGAATTATATCTGGCTGACGCTTAAAATTAGGATGCAGACATGAGGGGACCAATTAAAATTTTGCGGTAATGACGTTTTTTTTAAAAACAAATAAGAACGCAGAATTTTTTTTAATTCCACCTTTTCACAAAATATACATAAATTAACCAAATTTAGCCCTTAAAAAGTTTGCATTTAGGTTCCAAATTAAGTAATTTGATAAATAATTATTAAAATACAGTTTTTAATCTTTGTTATTAACCCGCTTTAGTGAAAAATTTTCAATCTTTTTGTTGTTAAATAGTCGATTCAACACTGCTAATATCGCGGTCAGCTAGATTTTATTTGCCTATAAAAACATTTAAGTAAATTAGCCTTTTTATATAATAATGTAAATTTTATTTTTTTTATTTTAAACAATAAATAAAAATAAAGCACTAAACACAAATAAATTGCGATCATTTTTGTAAAAAAAATTTTAATTAATTAGCACAAATTAAAATCACACAAAGAAAATTTAATTTACAATTTACGAGGGATTTTGTTATTTTGAGTAATGTATAAGCCATTCCAAATAATTAAAAAAACAATGAGCTTCCTGGCCATTTCTTAAAATTACAAAAATTGTTTATCTATGGACTATAATCAATTAAAATTCGTGGTTTTAAAGTATTATCCAAAATTGAGCGCCATTGGAGAACATATTAAGTTATTTCAAAATAAAATTCTAGGAGGTTTTTGCAAAAAAACTTACGTTTTTGATTTGACGCTTCTTGATGGAATTCGAGTTTAGTGAAATTCGAATTCGAAAATTCAACTAAACTCGAATTCCATCAAGAAGCGTCAAATCAAAAATGTAAGTTTTTTTTTGCAAAAACCTTCTAAAATATTATTTTGAAATAACTGAATAATGCTTATTTCAATATAGGTATCAACAGATGAACTTAGAATATGTGTGTAGAAAAGCAGACCATGCCATTAAATGCACAACGTTCAAAAATCAATCAACGTTGAAAAAAAAATCTTAACCAAAAAAATCTATGTTTTATATCAATTTAAAAATTATGTTGTGTTGTAGAATTTTTTTAACACATCTCAATTCCGTTTGAAAGTAAATTTAGTATCAAAACCTAAAAAAAAAAAACAAAAATTAGATTACAATTAAATCAGGAACTGGAAACATTCATTTACAAGAAATAATAGAGTTTGCGAAAACTTTCTTAAAAAAATAATTAAGACTATATAAGTGCGGCGCTCACATTTTTTAATTAAAAGTATAACTTACAAAAAAAATTGAAATAAATACAATGTATTGATTTTTTGTCCAACGCATATTCTGCGTATGATATGTTTCGCAAAACTAATTGTTTAAATCCTGTAATTATTTTCGTTTTTCATTTAAAAAATAGGTTGTTACAATGTATACCAATTGATTGTATACAAAGCTTAAAATAAAAAAAGCATATAATGAATAAATATTTAGGGAATAAATATAAACTTCATGAATGAATTCATAATACAAGAATATACAAAAAAAGAAAATGTCCGACTGTACACTAAAGGCCCGTTCACACAATGCACGATGCACAATGCACAATGCATTACTTTTTTCGCAAAGTACGTACGTTAAGAACTCTTCTGCTTAAAAAACGTATTAAATTATAAGCATTCTTGAACAAATAATTTTACATTTTATTTTATACATAAACTTTAAAACATATTTTTGTTTTAACAGAATAGAAAACATAATTTCATGCAAAATAAATTTAAAAAGGGGTTTTGGCTCTATATTTTGGCTTTTTTTTTAAATCTGCTGTCTAATATTCAGGATTGTTTATCTAAACATCGTATAATTTCAAATTTTTTGTCACCTTGGATGTACAGCAAAACTATTCTTGTTAGGTTTTCTTTTTTAATACGTGAAATAATCATTTTAAACCGTATTTAAAAATAGTTTTGGCTAAAAATTTGTTTTGATGCATTATGCATTGTGCGTTAGTGTGAACAGGTGCTATCATGCATTGTGCATTGTGCGTAAGTGTGAACGGACCTTAAATTTCCGAACAAAATTTTGCTAGAAGTGTACTTGTGCAAAGTGTCTTTTTTGTTGTGCAAAACTAATCGCAGCGCGAAAAAGCAGCTTTGAGTGCAAAAAAGTCACAATTTTTTTTTCAAGAAAACTAACACAAAAATCGCTGCGCGGGAAAACTAACAGAAAATGTCGGCTTTTGGCGAGAAAATTTGGACAGAGCTGCGCATGTGCGACTTTTCTTGCAAAATTTTGGTCAAAAATTTAGTGTATAGTCAGATAATGTCTGGTGTTATATATTCTTGATAAAACTAAACTCCCCCTCACAACACTAAATAACGTGATGCGTAAAAAACTCCCGCGAGCACTTATATAATTGCGTTTGCAATCTCACGCAAGAAATAATTTGCAGACAGCGCGTTTTAATTTGCATACATAGTCGGCAATAAACCATTGAATTTAAAAATTCAGAAAGTGTATGCAAATAATTTCTTACGTGAGATTCATTGACTATCTATAGGATGGCGCACTTTGATTTGGCTAACAAATAACTCGAGCCAATCATTGCAAACGCTCTTCTCACAAACTTTTGCTTTATTCCAAAATTTAGTTCCTGGCACTTATAATAAATAAAAAACGCAATATAACTTTTCTTATTTGTAATCACTTCTTGCACATAATAAACAAAACATTTTTATATTTTCAAAAAATGCTGTAAGTACGATCGAACGGCTTATAGCTAAAGTATTCCAGGCTGAAATTAAGGGCGTAACCGCTCTCCGCCAGGAAGAAATAAACAATAAACCCGGGAGCGAGAAAAATTTAAAAAAAGTTTTCAGCGGTTATGTAACCAATTATTATTTAGTTGCGTCATGTGTTTCTCTGCACGTGATATTTTCTCAAAAAACAAGTGGTTACTTTACCACTCATCTATTTTCACCCTGATAGAATTTATCTACCATAAAATTTTTTACTAAAGCAGATTAATAACAAAGATTAAAAACTGTATTTTAATAATTATTTATTAAATTACCTAATTTGTAACCCAAATGCAAATTTTTTAAGGGCTGAAGTTGGTTAATTTTTGTATTTTTTGTGAAAAGATGTAATTAACAAATATCTGCGTTCTTATTGGTTTTAAAAAAACGTCATTACCGCACAATTTTAATTGGTCCCTTCATGTCTGCACTCTAATATTCAGCGTCACCCAGATATAATTCAACCATAAATTATATGAATAATCTATTTACACTTTTTCTTCAAATTACAGTAAACTCCTAAAGTTATAATACCTTACTTTTTTCTCTATTTTTAAATCAGTTCTAGGCGAGGAGGAGTTGTAGTATCTCCTAAAGATTTGGTTATAATCAACAAGAGACAACAGGTTTACAAGATAACAAAAGTCACGTAATATTACTATAAAACTATACTACATTTTCTTTGTGTTGAATAATATTTTATCCTTCTGGCTATTGAATTTTAGAGCAAAATGTCTTAATTAGAAATTTAAATGCCATGTTTTGAGGAAATTAAAGTTTTTCTAATACTTGGCAACCTCTTTTTCTTCCAATATAAGTTTTTACTCTATGTACATAACATTCTTTTATGTCATTTAAACTTACAAATAAATAATTAGCCTTCATGAATACTCTAAGTGCAGATAGTTACAATAAATAAGAATTAATTAGTAACTTTAACTAAAATTTAAACAAATAGTACTTACTTTGAAATTTTTATGTTTTTTTATACTTTTTGTAATGTTTTGGCCATTTTAAAATACAGTAAGAAAAATACTCCTTGGCAATTTTCTCGAATCAAGAATTGACTATAAGCCTATTGGCACCTGTTTGGTGTTTCGCGACAAGAATTCGACATCTTGTGATTGGCTACAAACTAAACACTGTCGGTCATTAAAAAACAATTGGAGTAGCCGAAATCTCTGTCAAAATAGGAGACCGGTACTTTACTTACTTTATTGGACAAGGTTATGCAAGATGTAAAGCCTTTGGCACTGACCACGTGGATTCAAAAACAAATCAGGGGCATTTGTCGCTGATTTTAAACGATTAACAAAGGAATTAAAATGATTCGAGCTAACTCTTCCTAAAATAATTTAGAGTAATGTACAATAAACCCAATGCAGGCTTGAACACTGGGGTCTCTCCAATTTAAACTCAAGGAACCGCCTTTAAAATTATCTATCTATAAGCCAAAAATAATTTGAATTTTTAGTGTCAAAATAATTGTCATAAATTAAGCAGGCTTTGTTGGATAAATGTAAGTATTCCAAAAATTTTTTTTCAGATTAAAAAAAAACTGACTGAAAAACTGCAACAAAGTTCTTTTATTGGTCTTTTGAAATCTGTTTTTTTTTTGTTTAAATATATGTTTTTTACTTGGTTAATAAATAGTGTTTTTTACACGTTACTTAAACAGTCTTAATTAAAAAAACGAGTGAAATAAAAAATATGTTGCGTGCTAAAATTAATAGGGACATCGTGGTTTTATGAATTTTACTAATATTGGGTTTTTTAGACCCCATACGTTTTTTTAACGACTAAACATTTTTAACCTGTTTTTAATCGAAATTATATGTTTTTGTGTTAATCGTCAAAATCACAATAAAGTGTTTATTCTAGGTAAACAATTTTTGTTTATGTTTTGTAAAAAAATAAAAAAAAACTTCCAAAAACAAAATCATAAAACCTCTATTAAATTTTCACATGCTTTTATGTTTTTTTTTACTCAAGCACCGTACTATTCAACGGAATTTTGGCTCTAATAGAAGAAAAAGTGATAAATGGCAAAAATTACCAACGTTTATAGCTGTGGCTGTTATTTATATTATTTATAGTTAATGCGGCAACGTGTTAAATTCCCAAATACTAAATAAATTGAATGCGTTTGCAATTATTGCTTCTACTTAGTTATTTATTTCAAGTCAAAATGCGTAATCGCCCCAGTCATTGTGAGCGCAATTCAACGGGCGTTCGTGTGCATTCGTCCGCTTTACGCTATTCACTGGTTTTCGCGTTGTCATTAGTTTTATTAAATTGCCGAATTTTTACCACATACCACTCTAATAAAGAACTAACATTAATTTTAAATAATACGACGGAACAATAAATAACGAGAAATATGTGGAAAAGATGTACAAAAAAAAGTACAATTAAAAATAATGAACGTATGAGTAATTGACAGGAAACGAGAATATGATAGCTAATTCTGCTTTTTTGTTATCAGCAAATATGCTTGAGAAATATTTCGCTGCAGGTGAAGTCAGAATTAAAGTTTTCTTCTTGAACAAAAAACTATAATTTGATGAAAATAAAACAAAACAACTCATATAAACACTAATGCTGTTCCTACCGTTCTAAATCATGCTCCGGAGCTCCGACCATTTAAAGCAGAGGGAGCTCCGGAGCTTCGGAGCTAACCCCTTAAATAAGCAACTTTAAGCATATTTAAGCTTTAAGTACACTTAAAGGTACTCTATGTACATTTTCAAGACCATTTTTATCGTTTTAAATAAGTTTTGAAAAAAATTCAATTACAAAAAAAATTTGACAAAATAAATTATGACATCACTTTTTAATTATTTATGAAATAAATACAAAATAGAACGGAGTTCCGGAGCTTCGGGGGCTGCTCCGGAGCTCCGGGGAACATCACTAATAAACGCTTGTTAATTATTCAGCATAAATTGAGAACTTGCAATTATAAATTAAGAAACATAAACTCTGTATATAGACCTATTCTTCTGAACAAAAGTCAATCATCACTTCGAAAATCAGTACATACATTACAATGCAAATCTTAGTCCTAAAGTCTCAAAAAAAACAAACTTCAAAACCCACCTAAGATATTTTAAATTTCACAAAGCATTTTTAGCGCAGACCAGAAAATCTAATTTTAAAAATTCGCAAAAAAACGAAATTTTTATTAGGAAATGACAATTACCTTTTCAAAAATTGAGCTATGCTCCGTTATATGTCCCGTACATATTCTACCTTGCGTTATAGAGATATGACTTTTCAAAGTTCGAGTTTTGTCGCCAGTCCGAATCATTTTTATACAGACTATAATTGTAATGAACTTGAAGTAAACGTTCTAAAAATTAAAAAAAGATGTTATTAAAATTTTTTTAAAAATAATATTAAATGGTTTGAAAATATTAAATTTCTTCACATATAAACTCCTAGGTCTTTCACTGATTTTTTTTCTGAAAGTGCTTCTTTGTCTACGGTGTATTTAAATTTTAGTGGTTCATTTTTATTTCCAATATGCCAAACTTCACATTTATTTTTAGTCAACTGCAAGTGCCAGTCTTTTGACCATTTTGTAATTTTGTTCAAATCGTTTTGAAGATTACTGGTCATTACGTTTTGATTTTCAGTAAAAAAACTAATGCGAAGCTTGGCTTCGTCTGCAAACAATTTTATTTTAAAATGAAATACGCAGTTGACGATATCAATAATATAGAACAAAAACAAAAACGGACTTAACACAGAGCCTTGCGGAACTGAGCTTTTTAAAAGATCTGAATTTGATTCCACGTTGTTTAAGATTACTTTTAGATTTCTTTCAGTCAAAGAAGCTTTAATACAATTTACAAATCTCCCCGTTACACCATATTTTTCAAGTTTAAACAACAATTTTTGATGTGAAACTGTATCGAACACCTTAGCAAAATCCAAATATATAACGTCAATCATTTTTTATTGCTTATAGAATTAGTCCAGTCGCTTAAGGTTTCAAGAAGTTTGGTTATAGTTGAACTTTTAGATTTAAAACCATGTTGGCACCTTAACAAAATATTTACAAAAAAGCTTAAAAGTACAATAATAACCAGACGTTCCATAAGTTTACAAACAAAAGATGTAAGTGAAATCGGTCTATAATTTGTTTTATTATTTTTTACTCCTTTCTTAAAAAGCGGAATTACTAGGGCAGTTTTCCAGTCCTCAGGCATGATATCTGAGTCAAAAGATTTTTGGAATAATAAACTTAAAGATTCGGCCAAACTTGGAGAATTTTTTTTAAAACAGCGCAGGAAAACAATCAGGGGATTTTGATAATTTATTTGGCAGCTTTTTAATTGCCTTA
>JASAMX010019018.1:0-21784 GCA_030248175.1 Microlaimidae sp. YZB2_3 | reverse complement strand
CAAATATAACAAAAAATAAACATAATAAGTTTTACTATGAATAATGAATGAATTTGTTTATTCGTGCGAGTAAAAAACAGTATAATTTAAGTGAATAAATAAAAAATATGCCATTTCAATGGCATAATTTAAAAACATGTTCCACTAAAATCAAAAGTATATAGGATATAAAATAATGAAAAAGAAGTAATTTTATACATTTACCGCCCAAACTAGGTCACACGATGGTGAAAACTCTACCATTTAAAGGTGCGATACCAAATCAAACTTTTTGTTTTCGATTTTGATGATTTTTTTGTTTAACCTTACTCCTGCCCCAAATACGCAACAAAAATTTTTTTGCTGAAATATCTTTATGGGTTCAGGAGATATGACCCCCAAAAATCGCGTTTTTTTCGAAATGCACTTAAAAAATTTCTCAATGAGTATAAAAGTTTAAGTTATAAGAGTTTTACTAAAAAAACAGGCTACTTTATACCTTAGTTTGATGCCTTGATTATTAAAATTGGTACAGTATTTGTCGAGATATTGCGTTTCCCATACAAAAAAATCCCGCGATTTTTTTGTTAAAAACACCAAAGGACGACATTGATTTATTTAATTTTGCCCAAAATTTTTGCATACACTTCGTATTTTTAGCGAAATTATGATGAAAAAATTTTTGTGGGCTATTGGGGGCAAAGGGTAAGCTTTTTACAAAAAAATTATCAAAATCGAAGACAAAAAGTTTTATTCGGTACCTTTAAACAAAAGTTGTTCAGTGTTTAAGATCTTCACAGAGTTATGACTTTATAAAATCACTTTTACCCAACTGGTGCTTGGGAAAAAATGGAGATCTCTTCATTGGAGATCAATTTTTCCCAAGCGTTAATTGGCTAAAACAGCTCCTCCCACAATGTTTCCCACAGAGCAAAAGATATATGAGGTGATCACGAATACTATATAAATGACATTTTGAGGGTCCGTAAAATCCTAACTTACACACTTTAATTAGAGGGCACCCTAGTTAGGGCTCATAGGGGCTCTATTTGAAATATATTTTTTGCTAAAATGAACTAATTCTAAAAGTATGCAATTATAAATGCCTACCGCCACTTTTTGTTACATTATATATTTTGGGTAGTAGTATTTTCTATTCACTATTTTTGGAATTCAGTTTTATATTCATATTTTTAACAGTTTACTCAATCTTCAGTACTCTGCATTTAGTTCTAAACTGCGTAGTCTTTATACGTTTATAAAGTTTTTTATCGAGAGATATAGAAAGATAAATATCTTTCTATATCAAACTTCGTCTGCACTTATAAAAAATATTGATTAAACTAAAACAATAAAAATGCCTAAATCTACAAAAAGATCGTCTTTAAATTATTTACCAGTTTTGAAAAATATTTCATAAAAATTAACTAAGAAGGACGATTTCATTTTGGCTATATGTTTTTTTTAAATTGTGACACAATGACACATACGCCCTATGTTTCCCTTCCGTTAAAATTCAAAGGACAAGCGTTAATAAAAGGCGATTATTTGTAACCTTTCGTGGTTTGGCGTGTGGTGTAATGGATAGAACACCAAAATGACTTTAGAGGTTACGTGTCCATTTCTGTATTGGCGAATTTTTTCAATAAATTTGGCTCTTCAAATTTTATCATCACCTGATTATTTTCGCTTCTACTTTGAGTCTTTAAATATTTGGTGGCCGATACGGATCTGTATACCAGTGTACCCCCCGGGCTACAGTGGTTTAAAAGTTTTGTTGTACAAAACTTTTGATTCTCCAAAGAACTTATAAGCCAGTCATAAGTCAGTCTGAAAAATTTTTTTTCTAAATTAAAAGAGTTTTCTTTTTAAGTTTAAATGTAAACATTAAAATTTTGCTTAGGGTATGTAATTTAAATGGTTTAAAGCTAAATAGTTCTTCCAATCTGAAATTAATAGCGTAAACGCTTTCCGCCAGAAAGAAATAAAGAATAAACGCGCGAGCGAAGAAAATTAGAAAAAAAGTTGCTAGTGCCTATGTAACCAATTGTTATTCAGTTAGTTATGTCACATATTTCTCTGCGCGTGATATTTTCTTGAAGAAATAGATGTTACTGAACACCCTATTTATTTTCACCCTGATAGAATTAATCTTTAGTGTAGTTTTTTGAGCAAACGATTTTTTTAATATTTTATTTTATATATTTTATTTCAACATATTTTACAAGAGATTGATTTTTTCATATTCAATAGCACCCAAATCTTCCTTAAACATAGTACCGTAATTTTTTGCTGGTACTCTTGTTGCATCTGAATTTAAAGTCATGCTGGGATCAAAAATTAGCCGAATCCTTTCATTACTGAGATCCAAAATCACTTCCTCTTGGCTTTTTCCACGGGTTTCTGGCAGATATATCATGAAAATTCCTGCACAAATTAAGGAAGGCAGAGTAGCCACCAGCCATATGGCTGTTGATCCAATGCACGCATCCAACAGGAGGAAAATTAAAGACACAACACCGCACAGGCCCAAAAGAGTAGCTGTGCTCACAGTCTGAGCATTCAATCGAGCGGCAGGACAAACCAGTTCTGACGCGAGGAACCAAGCCGGTGCCCCGGCTCCCAGTCCAATAAACAGTTTCGTCAGGCAGATGCATATGATGATGGGAATCAAAAGCACCTTTAGCAGAGTCACTTTATAAATAATGACGAAAAAAACAAACAAAGCATTACTGCAGGCCGTTCCTATTAAGCCGCCAATCATGGTCTTTCTCCGTCCTAAATAAAACGTGATTTTAACTTCGCTTATATTACTTTATAATAAAATAATCCATCAATTATACTTAGTTAATGTTTAGTAGAGTAATGAAGTTATCCAAATTAAAGCACCGAGGTTTTAATACGTATTTTTTTGTACAAAAAATTTTTTTGTATGGTTTAATTAGCTTTAAAACCTTTAACGCCTACAAAATTTGTTTAAATGTAATCCAAATGCAACTAAGGTACTGGTTTTAATTTTTTTAAACTTAATATTAGATTTATATTGAAGCTTAAAATTGATCATATTACACTTATATAATCAATTTTTAGTCTGTAAAATGGACAATAGAGAACTTGTTATCGTTAACAAAGTGTTTACGTTTACGTTAGAAAAATCTTTATAAAAAAACTGTCCACGGGAAAAATTAGACCAGTTTAAAATAGTTAATATAGTTTTATATTGACTCATCACTATAACAGAGTCTTCCAGCATTTTCATACATCAGTGGTAATCTCAAACATTAATTAATGCCCAAGTAAGTTTTTTTTAAGTATTGCACACGCCCGAAAAAATACAAATATCAATAAATTACTGTGTTAAAGTATGTCCTGAGTCTCAAAAAATCAAAATATTATATTGTTCTCATTGTTATTAGGATTTTGCTATCTCAATCACAAAAAACAAATAACAACAATAAAATATCAAACTCTAATGACAACACCGTGTTGTTCTTTTAAATACAAATAAAATGATATTTTGATTTTTTAAATAACCTTAATATTGCACAAGTTCTACCTGCTTTTGTTAGCAACAAATTTATTGCAACATGTTTTTCAAGTATTTTTTAATTTTCTATAATTTTTTTTACGGATTTATTTAAAATGTTCAGGAGCGCGTTTCAAAAACACGCATCTAACTTTAGAAAATGCACCTAAATTTTTTTTCTAGACTTAAGACATACTTAAAATAGTAATTTATTGATTTTTGCATTTTTGCGCGCGGATATTAAATATGGTGGATATATCTATTCGTCTTGTTAATCTTGTTTTTGTTCACCTTTTGTGAAAGATACAAATAACGATATTCTAAATATCCCTACCAATCACCTTTGATCCAAAACATTTACAAACACAATGAATTAATAAAGTTTTATTGTAAACTTACCAAGTGATTCAACCAGATAGCAACCACCAAAGCTGGCAAACAAAAGCACAAAACCTATTCCAATTGTTACATAAGTAGTCGCCTGGCCGGTCATAATATCTTCCAAGATTTCAGACGAGTAAGAATCCAACACGTCGTCAGCTGTGAATGCGTAGCTAGCCCCTGCCAGGACTCCTAAGAAAAATCCTTTTCTGGTAACGAAGTCCTCTAGACGCTTTCCAAATAGAATTTCCTTCAATGGGTAGGAGTCTTCCTGGTGATGTCCCCCCTGACACCATTCCTCTACAATTTGACGATAAGATTCTTCAAGCTTCTCTTCGGGTACATTGTGATAAAATGAAACGGCTTGCTTTCCAGCCTCCATGTTATGATCAAAGGCAATATAACGATGAGGTGTGTCCGGCAATTGGAACATAAGAATCACCAAACATATTGTAGGCGTGATTCCAACCACTTGCAAAATTGTATAGTATTCATTTACATCTAAAATACAATATAGCAATTTGTTTAAAATAATGCTTAATTTCATCATGTTTATGAGCAAATAAACAAATTTCAGATAGCATAAACTTAAAATTAAAGCAAACAATTTTTTTATTACAAGAATAGATAAAATTTAATTAAGAAAAATAAGAATAGGAAAACCAAATTAGATGATTTATCTGCGGATGATACGCTTATACCTGAATATTTTTTTATTGATGCATGCATAATTTCCAAAAAAAATATGCATAAGTATGAGAACATTAAGAACACAGCACTATTACGGTTTTATGTTATTGCGTAGCTAAGACTTTAAGTTTTTTAAATTTAAATCAAAAATTCAATTTATCAACCATAAATCAAAAATCAAAAATGTCAACAACGTTTTTCAGATTGTAATGTAAACGACGAAAACGTTTTCTATTGATAATATTGAAATTGTTAATGGAGCATATACCGGCAACGGAATTATTGTAGACATATGTCATTGCAGAGCTAAACTATAGTTTATTAGATATTTTTTTTAATTCGATTCAAAAAAGTCGTAAACTAGCCTTGAAAAATGCTCTAAGAGTAAAGCAGAAAAAAGGGGCGATTTTTCCCTGGGCGTATGTTTAGACAGAAAAGATGTGGACTAGTCTGAGATGGACTCTATGTGAACCATAGGAAATTTGCATTTGGTTTGGCCAGCTACCCACTGAAAAAAATTTTACCATATGATAATGATTTGTTTACACGGTAAGCTAATTACACAGCACTGTTGCATTTTTTTTAGTCTGATGAAATGTCAACTGAAAAAACCATACTCATAGCAATCTTTGACAAGTGCGAAATCGCCACTTTTTCAATTAGAAGGTTATATTTGTATGTGTAAGAAACAACTATAAATTTGAAAAAGTGGCGATTTTGCGCTTGTCAAAAATTGCTGTGAGTGTGATTTTTTAAATTGACATTTCATCAAACTAAAAAAAAATGCTACAGGGCTGTGTGATTAGATCAATGTATAAACAAATCATTATCATATGGTAGAAATTTTTATTTAGTGAGCAGCTGGCCAAACCAAATGCAAATTTTCTATAGTCCACATAATGTCCATCTCAGACTAGTCCACATCTTTTCTGTCTAAACATACGCGCGGGGAAAAATCGCCCCTTTTTCCTGCTCTATTTTTAGAGCATTTTTCAAGGCTAGTCTACCACTTTTTTTGAATTAAATTAAATTAAAAAATAGCCTAATAAACTATAGTTTTAAGTGCGCAATGACATATGTTTATAACCATTCCGGTGCCGAGATATATTTTTTTAAATAAAAAATAATAAGAAGAGAAGATAAATTTAAATTACAAAATTTACCCACGTTGTTTAATTATAGTTAGTGCGGTGCAGTTGCGCTCCAGACAAAGTTTATCTACGTTCTCTAAATATAGTTGGCGCGATGCCGTGCGCCAATGATTGCAATTATAGTTTTTAAAGCACAATAATAATAAGAAGAAGAAGATGAACATGAATTACAAAATTTACTCACGTTCTCTAAGTATAGTTGGCGCGGTGCCGTGGGTTAAATTGCAGTATGGCACCCCGCACCACAGATAATTACCGGCGCGTGGCGCACCCGCGCCACCGACGCTTATTATTATTTTTTAATAAATAAAACTTTGAATTAATTTTGTCATCATTAATGCAAAAATTAAAAAAATTACTCTGTTGTTTTTGCCGTTTTCCGCGCGGTTGAAGCAGATGGCGCTGGGACTGGTTTTGTTTCTGCCACCAATTAAAACCCGTCTGCTTTTTTTGTGCGGTTTCTATGAGGGGATGTTGGTTGTCTGCTCTGTACAATCCTTATTGTTGCCAAAAGGCTGTTATTGTGCGGTTGGGATTTTTTATTTGTCTATTTTTCAAATTTTTTATTTTGATCAATAAATCGATAACAAGGACCTAAATAAAAAAAGTGCTTCCTAAGAAAGTTGCGTAATTCCTTCTTCTTTCTAATGAGCCCATGTTTATTTTTGATCAATCAGTAACGAATGAGGAATATCGCTTTTAAGGATGGAGCGTTGGAATAATAATAATAATAAGAAGAAGAAGAAGAAGGTTCTGAATTTCAAAATTTACCCACGTTCTCTAATAATGGTTGGGGCGCCACGGGGCTAAATCGCCCCGTGGCGCTACCGCGCCACTTATGATATAATTTTCTAATTGAAAAAGTGGCGATTTCGCGCTTGTCAAAGATTACTGTGATTATAATTTTTTAGTTGACATTTTATCAGACTAAAGAAAAAATGCAACAGTGCTGTGTAAGTAGCTCAACGTGTAAACAAATCATTATCATATGGAAGAATTTTTTCAGTGGATAGCTGGCCGAACCAAATGCAAATTTTCTATATGGTTCACATAGAGTCCATCTCAGACTAGTACACATCTTTTCTGTCTAAACGTACACCCGGCCCCTTTTTTTCTGCTCTACTCCTAGATCATTTTTCAAGGCTAGTGTTTATTAAAAAGTAAAAAATAGTAATTTTTGCTATGTACTGCAATTGGTTTACTAATTAACGTTTTGCAGCGAAAACTATCAGGAGAGACCTTAATATTTTATTTATAAATTAAAATTTACAAAGACGCACGCATTGAATTTTCTAAACATTGCTGATGTTGTGGGAACGAAAAAATTTGTCCGCATGAAAGTCATGTGTGCGTGTCTAAATTAGTCACGTGAACAAACTGGAGAAGCTACGTTTGGTTTGCATTTAATTTCGAAATTACATGGAATTTATTATTGTTTTTGTGGTAAAAATATTCAGCACTTTAAAACTATTCCCAAAACATGGATCCCAAATATTTTTAGCAAAACGATAAAAAAGTTTTCGGTGCTTAAACCTAAAAGGGATAACAAAACACTCGAGTAGTGCCATTCTTTTAAAGTTGCAATATTTGAAAACATAACGGCTTTTTTGCAATTTTTCACTTACACATGTATGGCTCTGGTTGTCGCAATTTGATGATTTTTTAACATGTAAATTTTTTATATGCTCAAAAGGTCTTATTCAGAACCATGAAAGTCTACAGAAATTAGTTAAATACCTGAAACTAAGAAGCTGCCGGCGATGTATCCGATTAATGTGACCACAGCTTGGGCTACGTTTTGGAGAGAGCAAAGCACCCCGCGGTGTTGAGGCTGGCTGACCTCCCTAATCCAAAGGGGGCACAGGGCTAGAGCAGCGCCACCGTGGATTCCAATTAAAAAACGACTGAACACCATACAACAGAACATAACAACGATTTGATTCGCACTAGACTTGTCCGGAGCTCTCAAACCAATATGTTTATTGTTAGAAAATTACAACCATAAAATAGTTAAGTTGGTAGCAGCAAAATTTGACATTAAACGCTATCCAAATAATAGATTGTGCCAAGAAGAATTAAAATAAATGTTAATGTATTAGATTAGGCTAAAATAACTTTAATTTAGAGTGCGACAAACGTTAATGTTTTCATTGACTTATTACCACCGCTTGCTAAATTTCTGCTTATAAAAACTGTCAAAAAAACTTTCAGAAATGCATATACGTTTGTAAGCTAAGTTTTGCTGCAGAGAAGAGTTAATAAATTTCGATTTTTTCCTAAACTTCGTCAGATTGTTTTTTGCTTGACTATAAAAAATTCAATACCAAAAAACACATATTATTTTTAAACACACAATCCTTTAACTTGCTGCTTATAACTTTTTTTAGTTTGTAGAACGTTTTAGTTGCAAATTTTTCCTATGCATTTTGATGTTTTCTAGTAGTAGAACGTTTAATTTGTAACCAAACCCACAAGGACTGATGAAAATTTACCAAAGATTGCGCTTATATTGTTGATATGCAATCATTTTGCATATAGCTATGCTAAAAAAGACGCAATCATGGAAAATATTAAGCGTTTGCGAATTTTTTACTGTTTCCGATTCGACAATGAGTTTGAGTTTATTTTATTCACTAAATAAATTTTGCATTCGAATTAAGATGGTTGCACATACTTATTGTTAAAAAACATATTTCTTAATTCTTTTCCTTAAAATTAGCTATTGGCATAAACTTATAGAATGGGTATTCAATTCAGAATCAACAAATATTTTTAAAAGAACAAATATAAGTTTCAATAAATAAAATAAATTTTATAGGTGCATATATAAAGCTGCTGTGTTTCGTTTCTTACTTGTACATTTTACACTCCAATACATTGCTTCTCAAATTTGCATGCATAATTCTTTTTGTTACTTTTATAAATGAGTTTTAAAAATTTCTGCAGTTATATAACATATGTATATTTGTGTTTGTATTCCATATTCGTGTAGTGATCATTTTATTTGTGTAGTATTTGTTTAATTGTTTTGATTGTAAACAATCGAAATATTAAAATAAATTAATATTAAAAAACAAAAACTTTCTTTTCTTTGCGATAGGCCGCCAAGTCAAGAAAAATCAAGTTTAGTTGTTTGTTTTTTTAAAAAATAACATAAAAAACGAGTTTTGATTGAGATGTTTTAAAATTAAATTTGTTTAAGTTGTAAACTTGCGTTTAAATAAAACTTGTTTTAAAAAGTTATTTTTTTTACCTTGCATCATCAAATATAGCCATGACACCAATAATTCCACCAAGTATGCACGGGATAGAGCTTATCAAATAACTACGTCTTAAGCCAAACTTTTTTGTTCCATAAGGCACCAGGCAAAATCCTACGATGGCCCCAGGATAAAAACTTGAAACTATTATACTCCATATCCAATCGTAGACATTGTACGGTATATGTTCTCCAGGTTTCACTGGGTGAGTTTCTGAAAAGAAAACTTTTTATATTGTGCTTAAAGGTGCGGTGCGGAGTCAAACTTTTCGTCGTCGATTTTAATAATTTTTGTGAAAACCTTATCCCTGCCCCCAATAGCCGACAAAAATTTTTTCAACATAATATCTCCAGTGGTTCAGGAAATATGACCTCCCAAAAATGGCGTTTTTAGACAATTCTGTACAAGTTACAAATTATGCACTCAAAAAAAGTCAACTCAAAAAAGGCTATTTTCTACTTTAATTTTATACCTTGATCGTTAAGATTAGTGCAGTATTTGTGAAAATATTGCGTTTCTCGTACAAAAAACTTTCGATTTTTTTTGCTAAAAACAGGAAGTGAAGGAAAGAATGGTTGTGCAAACTTCATAAAAATACTGCCGTCGTTTGGTGTTTTTAACAAAAATCGCGGGGTTTTTGTGCGAGAAACGCAATATTTCGACAAATACTCTGTCAATCTTAACGATCAAGGTATCAAATTAAAGTATAAAATAGCCATTTTTTAGTACATAATTTGTAACGTAAATCGTATGCCCATTGAGCAATCTTTCACTTAAAGAATTGTCGAAAAACGCCGTTTTTGGGGGTCATAACTCCTAAACCACTGGAGATATTTTGTTGAAAAAATTTTTATTGGGGACATGAGTAAGATTTCCATAAAAAATTATCAAAATCAAAGACAAAAAGTTTGACTCCGCACCGCACCTTTAAGTGTGATCTTATTTCGTCCACAGTTTCTAAACAGTCCAATGCATTGGTTGTGTTTTAAAACCGCAAGCTTCTTAATTAGTTTTTTTTATAAAATGCACTGGTTTATGGTAAACTTTTTTTATTGATTGCTTGTACAACGCGCGCCTTTATAAAGAAGATTTTATTGTGGATTTTATCTAACGTGGTTGCTATCACGTTAATGCGTTTTAATGCATTATGCATTGAGCGCAAGTGTGAATAGGAGTTATTGTGCATTTTTCATTCTGCTTGCAGTAAGTATTGGGGA
Source organism: Microlaimidae sp. YZB2_3 (assembly GCA_030248175.1). Classification (NCBI taxonomy): domain Eukaryota; kingdom Metazoa; phylum Nematoda; class Chromadorea; order Desmodorida; family Microlaimidae; species Microlaimidae sp. YZB2_3. Next base: position 11,580 of record JASAMX010019018.1, on the reverse strand, counting down.
TTTTGTACAAGTGCAAACGTGCTTTAGGTAGGATAAACGCTGCTGAATACCACTGTAATATACCTTTATTCGATTAACCTTTAACATTATCAGTAAAAACATATAACATGATATTAAAGGAAAATACTTCATAATATTGCTCAGACATATTTACTGCCGTAATTAGGGCGTACCTCAATTAGGTCGCGTATCAGTTAAAGTCTCAATTATGGCCCTCAAACAGCACTCACTTCAGAAATCACTTCACTTAAAACAGCTTCATAAATAATTAGTTTTTTCTATTAAAACTGAATAAATAAACAAACGCCTCTTGGTTTTATTATATTCCGCGAGATCACATTTTTTTAAGATTCGAATAGTCACAATTTTTGTACACAAAATAATGGAACAATTTTTTTATTAGGAATCAATTTATTAGGGCGCACTCTATTTTGGAATATTGAGGACCCTAACTGAAAAGCGCCATAAATGGGGCTATATGGCTATAATTAAAGCTATTAAAAATCCTATTTAAGGTCATTCGGATGCTTATTTAGGGCCCACCCTAATTAGGGCAACCTTATTTAAGGTATTAAATGTGTTTTTACATTAGATGAAGACATTTTCCTTGATTTTTTAGTTTATATTTTTTCAGTTCAGTTAAATTAGGCTGCAGGATGATTTCCTATTTCTACCGTCATCTTATTTCATAAATCTACAAATTTTATTTTGCAGTTTTTTAAAATACTTTTAATTTAAAGAATATAACATTAAATTTTGGGACAGCTGTTTTTCTCAAATTTAAAATATTTAAATTTACACTTTACATGCGCAAGTCAAGTTTGCAAAACATTTAAAAAACAATTCGAACAAATAAATAAATATCTTACTATTAGCATATGCCTGAAACGCATAATCAAACATTCTAAAAAATAGTTCTGCCGCTGTATTTACATATGTGATTTGATATCCAAACTGCCAATTACTCCCAATTGCTACGAAAAAACAAATCAACCACAACTTCAGCGGTGGTCGAATCATTATCGCTCTTTCTAAATTATTTTAAAAATGATTATTCAAAAAAACTCTTACACTTCTCTTTTCAGTAATTATTTTTGCTTCATTATCATTATTTTGAATTTATCATCTTTAATTTTCTTTGTTTTTTTGTTAGTAATTTTATTAATTGTCTATCGTAAATATAATACTTTTGTATTACCGTTTTTGTAGTTTAAGTAAAAATTTGTGATATCTAATATAGATTTTTTGGTTTTAATTAATATCGTAAGTAAATACCTGAAGCTAAATACCTAAAGCTAAAGCTAAAAGTAAATAACTGTGTCGAATTAAATAAACATCTTATACTTAAAATTTTTGTTTATATACTGATACATAAAATTTATTAAATACATGTAGTATTATTTGTTATAAAGTAAAAAAACTAAATTGAATTATCAATTTTTTAGATAGATCGGTTTGCTTTTAATTTGTCGATAAAACATAAAATAATTACATATTAAATTATTATTTTAAACAAATAAGTCAAATTTTAATCAAAAACAAACTATAGTTTGTACAAAAATAGTGTCTGAAAAAAGTTTTAAGGTCTGGTTCATAGTTTGTTTGAAGTTTCCAAAGGACAAAAGCAAAAACTCCAATTTCGGGCATTTGACCGGAGTTTTTTATATTTTTTTCTGTATTTTTGGAATCTCGACCTACAAAACAAGTGTAAACAGCTTTTAAAATTCAAAAAGGGTCCTTTTTCCAAAACCAAATTTTTCGCTTTTGTCCTTTCGACACTTTGAACGAAGTGTGTCCCGGATATAAAGTTGCGATACCGAGTCAAACTTTTTGTCCTCGATTTTGATGATTTTTTTGTAAAAAGCGTTACCTCTGCCCCCAATAGGCTAAAAAAATTTTTTCGCCTTCTACTTTAATTTGTTACCTTGATCTTTAAGATTGGTCCAATATTTGTCAAGATATTACATTTCCCGTACTAAAAACCCTCGATTTTTTTGTTAAAAACACCAAACGACGGCAGTGATTTGATATAGTTTGTCCAACATTTTTGCCTACATTTCGTATTTTTAGCGAAAAAATCGCGGGTTTTTTGTACGTGAAACGCAATATCTCCAGAAATACTAATTCAATTCTAACAATCAAGGTATCAAATTAAAGTAAAAAAATAGCCGCTTAAAATTTTAAAGATTAAAAGCGAAGAAAAAAAGGTTTGCTTCAGTACCACACGTTTATTGGATTCAATGGGAGACTCAAACTTAGTTTTAGATTAAATCGTCACTAATCTGCGATTAGAGCTTGGAGCGGTGCGGTACGGAGTCTATAGAGCCGCAAGTAAGGAACTTTGAGTTGTCGGAAAATTTTTGAAACTTTTTTTAGGCTTTACTTAGGCTTAGGAATAGGTTGTAGTGAATTTTATTTTCGGCTCCGTTCCCAAGGCTCCATCGACCCTAAATCCCTTTAATCCTTTGGGATTCATTCCGCTGCAAATCCGCAGAAGGTATTCTACGTCAGTGCTGCGTTGTGTTAAACTCCGCGGTTGGCAGCTGGCGGACGGTAGTTTAACACAGTGCAGTACTGACGCAAACATCTTCTGCGGATAGCAGCGCTTTATGGACGAAAAAATTCTAAAGGGTTAAGTGAATTTATTTTACCAAAAAATGAAGTTAGTCGACAGTTATATAAGTGTACTGTATAACGACGCTCAAAATCTGTCCAATAATAAAATTGTCGTATAAATCAATCGTTCCGTTGGCGAAATATGCAAACTTAAAAAAAATTTTACTTCACGTCATTTTTGTACGTTTTTAGTTCGCTCGTAAAAGTAACGTCAATGAAAGTAAAAAAAAAGTTTAATTTAAGTACCACAAATGTTAAAAAATTCACGCTCATTTTTTAAAACATGGGCAGGTTCACTAAAGGTGTTTTATCGACGTGTTGTTTTAGATTAATATTTAAAACTATTACTAATGTTTTAATCCTTTTATGTGAATTTCAAACATACCGAACTTAAATTAATAACCAAATTTTTAACCAACCAAATTAATAACTCAAATTTTATAACCTCAAATTTCAAAAAAATTGCTACTAAGCAAAAAATTAAAATTTATCGACGTTTTCTTGTTGTAATTTATTATTTATTTTAGAATAACATTGTAGATTGGTCGCGAGGAATGTGGGAGAGGGGGTAAAGTGTTTTTAGAACTCACTTATGAAAAAATTTTAAAACAAAAAGGGACCCCAGAAATTTGGTGTTAAAGATAAGCTGCAAAACGTTATTATTGTTTTATTTTAAATAGAAAGCATCACTTTTATAAAAATGATATTCAAAGGACTTTTATAGAGCACCCAAATTAAGGTCCGATTCAAAGTGTGATAGAGTTCCGTCCTACTGCTAATTTTCTTAATACACAATTATAAAATAACAATATTGTTTTATATTTTAAAAAATTTTTATGAGCTATAAATTTCTTTTTAACTTATTAACAACGTTAAAAATTTTAAATAAATATACGATTAAAATAAATTAAAACCTAGTACTAAATTAAATAAATTTTGGAATACTCATTTAACGAGTATCATTTGAAACCTGCCAACAACCGCTGTAACTAGAACTACAAATTACTAAATTTTAGTTTTTTGTGTGATAAATTGATATTTGAATGATATTATAAATGTTTTGTTTTTAATAGCTTATCATAATTCAGTGGGTTTTCATTAGTTCATTGTTTAATCTATTTGAAATTCGTATAAACTTTGCAGATTTAAAATTCCGCATTTAGAAATCAATTATATTAATTTAAAGCAATAAATATTAAAAATATTAAATAAAATTCTGATGAAGACCTTTTAAAAAATACATGCATACCACATAATTAACATGTACTTTTAGTTGAGCGGCACCGGCTTTTGAACTTATTTTTGATGTAATTTACAATAAGCACTTATTATAGTATTATACGCACATACCCAAAATCACATCAAAATCAAACAATTGCTTACGAATTTTACACAAAATTATGTTTTTACAAAACATTGATTTCAAAGGCCGTAATATTATTCGTTTACTATGTGTTCTGTATATGAAAATCTTGATCAACTTCTAAAACCGGAATTTTCCTTTAGGTTGTTTTTTCGTCCGTCTAACGGATATTATTCAATGTCAAAATTGAATTTAGCACATCATTTTCCTACATTATGCGGAATAAAAATCTAGTGAAACAAATAATGAATCAAAACTTGTTCAATTAAGTTAATACTTTTCTGAATCTTCATCTCGATAAATTTGTTTTCTTTCTTACTTAATTGCTGAACTAATCACATGTCGCCGAAAGATTTCATCACATATGAAAACCGACTCATTTTGATCCGTACTGACTTATGCTTTGCCCTAGTTGAGCCCTACCAAAAATGCATGCAAGAAATTAAACGAAAAAAGGTAATTGCAAACATTTATTGTTTTTCGTACCTTTTTGCCAGGTTTCTTTGTAAAAGCGCACATTTTATACTTGAATTTTGTAAAACTGGAGAGAAATGGAATATTCTTTCTTTGTTGTAATTACTTGTGATCTGTGCAAAATGAAAAAACTTCGGGGAAAATAAGATTTAAAGGCAAAAAAGACTATCAACTTGTTTTTATCTGTTTTTGTTATTTAAAAAAATTTAGGGATTAGCAATCCAAGCCTAAAATAACATCAAAAAATTTCCAGTAACAAATTTCAATATTTTTATTATCTATAAAAATTGGTTTTAAAAACTTTTTTTGATTTTTTAGTTAAGTGTTATTAAAAGTTTGTTAATAAAAAAACGAACACAAACACCTCTCTTCGGCTAAATTTTGGGCAAAAAGCTTATTAGTAATAATAAATTTATGTATATACAAATGGGTCAGACCACAGTAACATTGTAGTTAACGTTGTTGCAACAGAATTTTTATAATATAGCTTATAATCATGCTAATCGAACTCACTGAGATTTAAAAAACATCGCACGCAATTACTTTAGAGCTTAGGTTTTTAAAAAACGGAAGCATCACTTGTTCAAGCAATTATTTTATTCATTTCAACTAAACGAAAGCTTATAAAATACACCCTATTATTTGTAACCGTTTAAGTTAGTAAATTATCAACAAAATGGATTCATTTCTAAAGTTTAAAAATAAAAAAAATCTTAATAATACCACTATAACATTAATTAAAATTAAGTCTACTAGTGACACGGTTTTGGCTTTTGAGATAAGTTCTAAAAAAGTCTCTAAAACTACTGTAAATATAGATTTTACGCCGTGCTCAAGTGTATTACACTAAATTACTATCACTAAATTACATGTGAACTAAATTACTATCATATAACAATTTTAGTTAATTATTGTTTGAAATTTAACAATAATTACTATAAATAATTTATATTTGCTTTATTGACCATTTTTCTGATTATCTAACTTTGTTTCCTATTGTCAGATTGCCCTCCTAAAAGTTGATATTGCTATGTGCAGATTTTTAGAATTAATGCATCGCAATTCGAACGATTGATAATCAAATGACATGGCAAAACGGCAAAAATATAAATAGCGGAAAAAAATTAAAACCTGAGTAAATATGAGTCATTATTAATACATTTTGTTTGGAAATATTCCATGTTTTTTTTTTGAAAATTGTAAAAAATATTTTGGAACACATTACAAATATTTGTTTCACAACGACCTCTGCGACTTATTACGTTTACGTTGGTCACATCAATAAAATGTTAACAGAATAAACCATGTTAATTTGATATCGTCTCTGTGATTTTTTGTCGCGATAAAAATCACGAGATTTAACATATCTCAAAAGTTTTTTTCTTTAAAAACGACATTTTGTAAAGTAGATGCAATTTTCCCGCGGGACTCAAAAGTGGCAAACCATCGCCAATCGCACGTTGACTGTTTTAAAAACTGAAATTAATGTGGCAAAGCGCTGTTTTATGAATTTTAAGAGAATGTTAAGAAAAGTTAACAACATAGAATTTCTTTATAAACATTTGAAAGAAATAGAATCCTATGCTCAAGCATGGCGATATGCGCTAAGTGATATACGCTAACGCTTAAGTATGATGTTGTGCACATTTTCATTTTGCCAGAATTTTTTCAAACGTTTTATGCATTTTTGTAGATTTAAAAAACTATTGTTATAAAACCTTGCATGCATTTATTAACATTTTTTAATTTAAAAATTTGCTTAGTGACCTCTAATTGAATAAAAAATAGAATAAATCATTGGGATTAATATCACAAAAAACGCATTGCTTTGCTGTTGTTCTTAAAAATAGAATATTGAAAAAACTTTACTTTATTTATTTCACTATTGCATTAATTTGTTTTTATTAAAAAATATAAATAATAAATAAAAAAGGCTGAAGAATAATATTCCATCAAAAACTAAGTAATAAAGTTAGAAATAATTCTAAGATTGATTCTAGGACACGAGGGTACTGGACACGAGGATACTGAGCTAAGAAAAAAATACGTTTGTCACACATATGTAAATTTTTTCGACTGAATGAGCTTAATTAAATTTTAATCGTTTGAACGCGTACACAATTAAACGTTACATAAGTCGTTTCGTTTTTAATTATGAATAACATTTTTTCTTGCTTAAATATAATGCAATTTAATAATAAAAAAACTACGTAAATTGTTCAAAAAACATCATACAAAAAACACGAAATGTTTAAAGGTTATTTTACACACAATTTATGCCATGGCTTCTTAATAAAAACAATTATAATGTTTGAAGCTATCTCCGAATCTCTGAATTTTTGAAACGCTGACTTTGAAAAAAACTAAATAATTGATATTAAATAATCATAAGTGAAATGAGACGCCAAGAAGTCATTTACTTACTGTTTTTTTTTTAAAACATATATTTGTACAAAAATACAAAGCGAATTGCAGTTTTTTTGCTGTGATTTTTATATTTAGACTCTTTTTATCGACCCTTAATTAAAATAATTGAGTTTTTTTTATAAAATCTTTGGAAAAAATAAGTTCTGCAAAAACAAATTTCAGCAATAGAAATGTAAAAAATAACTTCTTGTTTTTTTAGTCCACTCTAGCTTAAGGAATTCACTTGAACACATGTTGATCATTTAAAACAAGACAAACAAAATGTGCTTTTAAAACCCAAAAACAAACAATTGTTAGATTTTTATGTATAATATTTTATGCATTTAAATCTAAGTATAGAGTCGTGAGTAAAATAATCCAACAAAGGATCTTTGGGAGTCTTCAAAACCCATTGCACGGTAAACTTTATTGTCCTTCAAAACCTATTGCACAGTAAACTTTATGTCCCAAGCCTAAGCAAAACACAAAAGTTAAGCTAAATGCATGCATGCTGTTAAGATGATTATGCTAAATGCACAATCAATGCATAACAACATAATCATCTTTCGAGTCGTATCATAGTTTCTCAGCATTTTTAAAGCTATTTATTATATAAAAAATGCACGATAATGTTTTAATGTTATAATTATTATTTTTGTTTTATGTATTCTCAATAATTTTATTTTTATAATCCTACCTTTTATAAGTCAGTCAAACAAACTAAATGATATTTAAGTAAAACAAATTATTGTTATGCAATAAGTTTATCCTGTTTTATACGGGAAGGTTATGTTTTTTGATCTTAGTACCCTCATGTCTAGTACCCTTGTGAGTACGGGGTCTTTACAGCCGTAAATAGGGAACTTGGAGCCGCCGGAAAAAAATTTTATCTTTTTTTAGGCTTTGCTTAGGCTTAGGTATAGGTTTTAACGATGTTTATTTTTGGCTCCAAGTTCCCTCGGCTTCATTTACCCTAAACCACCTTCATGTCCCCCTTGCGTAATGAATCGATTTTGCTGTGAGGTTGTAGTGAACGCAATTTTTTAAGCCCAGTACCTTTGTGTCCAGTACCCTCGTGTCCAGTACCCTCGTGTCCAGTACCCTCATGTCCAGTACCCTTGTGTCCAGTACCCTCATGTCCGGTACCCTCATGTCCAGTACCCTCGTGTCCAGTACCCCCGTGTCCAGTACCCTTTTGTCCAGTACTCACGTGTCCAGTACCCTTGTGTCCAGTACCCTCGTGTCCAGTACCCCCATGTCCAGTACCCTTGTGTCCAGTACCCTCGTGTCCAGTACCCTTGTGTCCAGTACCCCATGTCCAGTACCCTCGTGTCCGGTACCCTTGTGTCCAGTACCCTCGTGTCCAATACCCCCGTGTCCAGTACCTTTGTGTCCAGTACCCTCGTGTCCAGTACCCTTGTGTCCAGTACCCCCATGTTCAGTATCCTCATGTCCAGCATCCTCATGTCCAGTACCCTCGTGTCCAGTACCCCCATGTCCAGTACATAACCTCATACCTAGCATAGCCATACATAGCCCCCATACCTATCTGAGGCCGGTCCACTAAACGCGTGCTGACTAGGTGCTATGTTAGCACGTTATTTAAGCCACTTAATAATGTATTATTTTTTGTGTATTTTTCTCAAAAAAATCTTATGAGAGTTTTAGCTTAAATGAGATAAAATAATATTTGGGCAATTTTATGCATTATTTGTTTTCAATAAAATCTTTAAAAAAAACTTTAACCCCCAGTTAGGAGTTTTTCTAGCCCTTAACTAGGGGTTATTTATTGTTTTATTAACTTGTATTTATAACAAATGCATACAAATGCAAATTAATAAAAATATCAATTTATCCCATGCAGAAAAAGAGTTATATAATTTTTCGTAAAAAATACTCAGAAATTAAAACATTATCAAGCGTTTTAAATAGCCTCCAGTCGGGACGCGTTTAGTGGACCGGTCTTGGTGACTAAATAAGACTGCTTATTTTAAATGTTTAATTTGCTTATTCTTATTTTAAATTAGTTTTGCTCATTGTAAATGTTATGTTTTTTCGCAATGCTTATAAATTTAACAGGTAAATAATAAATACATTATTATATTTTTATAAAAATTTTATTATATAACACTAAACACAAAAATTGTCCAAATGGTCTAGCTTATTTAACTTAAATAAATCTAGAAAAATAATCAGACATAAAAGAAAAACAATAAAAGACATTGATTGATAAATAAAAGACATTGCTTGAATCTAACCAGCTTTTATTGTTAGTTTTTATGGTAAAATGTAGGCAGTAGTTGCAAAAATATATAATATACAAAAAATCTGCAACTCCTACATAAAAATTTAAGTCAGAGTAAGCCATTTTTGTGAGTCTCTCCATTTAGACACCCTCAATAATAATGGCATAGTAGCCGTTTTAATTCGCGCCAATTAAAAAAAGAGAAGAAGCAGTTAGAGTAGCATTTAATTTCATTTCATATATACTACACTACAAAGTGTAATACTGTCCGCCCCGCATGAGTTTCCCTGTGTTCGACAGTATTACACTTATGAGTATAAAATGAAATTAAGCTATGCTATTATAAAGGCTTCCACTCAATTTTCATTCGCGTGAATTAAAATGGCTACTATGTCATTATTATGGAGAGTCGCCATTTATATTGAGAGGCTCATTATAATAGCCTATTTTGACTTAATTTTTTTAGGAGGTGCATATTTGTTGGTATATTATTTATTTTTGGTAGTTGCAGCAGACATCAGTTTAATTGTGCATGTGTTGAAACTTTTTTTAATAAATTACAAATTTTTATTATAAATTATATCAATAAACTAAATATTTTAAAATTTTGTATAAAATAAGCTAATCAGTATAAATATTCGTTTAGTAAATTTCAAAATAAACAACAAAATCACAATGTAATCTGGCCTAAATACACAACAAAAAACTACTATTAGCACTGTAAATAATATGAAAATCTCAAATACTTAAAAAAGATTATTTCTATAATGAAATAAGTCACATATATAGTGAACAGTAAGTAATCGTTAAAAAACGTATTTTCATGAAATTCTGTCAGTAACTAGTTCAAAAAAAGCTTCGACAAAGATTTATTAATTAAATATTAGACTATTCGAATTTTATATTGGTTAAAATTAGAGCAAAATTAAACTTAAATTAAATCAAACCTGGCTAATCTCGATCATTTGCAGTATTGAATCGACTAATAATAAGCAATTTTAAATTTTTAGCAAAAACGGTTTAATTTTAAAGCTATTTATTTATGAAATTGCTCAATTTAAAACGAATGCAAATTTTCTGAGGGATAAATCTGACTATTTTTTTCATATTTTGGGAAAATGCGGAAATTAAACACAAGGTTTCGCGTTCCTATCCGTTTATTTTTTAAGAAAACGCCATAACCGCACCGTTTTAATTGTTCCGTTCATGTCGTCATGCAAACTTACAAGGTCAGTCAGATATAATTCAAACATAAGCTTTTTTTAACATAAATTTCTTGTTTTTTTATAAATACCTGCACTATTCATAAATTTGATTTTTTTATGTCAGCTTTATCTAAGTAAAAACTTAAAAGTTTAAAACAAATATTAAAAAAATGTTTTTTTTTTTATTTTCATAATATAAACGTTTTGATCTTAATGAAAACAAAAAAACAACACGATTAAGCCTGGTAAATAATTTCTTTGAACTATTTAAAAATTAAACTTCACAAAAAATTTTTCCACAGCGTGTTTTGGGTTTGGATTTAAAATTTGGAATTATGGCCACGGATCTTTCATTGTTTTCTAACAACATGTTAAATAAATTTTAGCTAGTGTTTTTAATGGACTATTCTAGGGCAGTGTTTAAAAAACGGTTCTATTGCGTCCAAAGGACAAAAATTCTCGAAAATTCTAAACGCGTTTTGGATTGTTTAAGATCGTTAGTTTTAGATTTTGAAATTTGGACTAAAAACTATATGAACCAGGCTTTAAACTATCAAAAAAACAAATATCATAATTTAATTTATAAATTATATACAAATTGAAAAAATTTAAAGTAAAACAAAAGTTTAAAAATTATGACCACTTTTTCTCAAAGGTTTTTTTAAGAAAAGCATTTACATTCTGATGAAAAATAACCATAATATTGATTTGCGTACTAAAAATTGCTCATTTTTCTAACATATAATAAAATTTTTTATTACAAATTGATTTTTAAATAAGCAGGATACTTCATTAAATTATTTTTGACAAAAATAAAATTTAAATAATATTTTTGCAACTCAACTTCAAATATCGCTGAAAACCAACTGTATATTGAAAATAAAACTAATCTGCTTTAAATTTGATAAATCCAACGGTACGACTTTTTCAACATTCAAAAGGATCAATCCGTTATTAAAGAAGTTCGTTCTGACCGACATATACGAATTTGATTTGTGATAGTGCTTTTTTTATTTTATTTTTTCAAAACTAATTAATTTAATTTGATTTAAAACTGGTTAATTTAATTTTTTAATTTGCTCATTTATTTAACTTCTGGGGATAAATTTTTTATTACAAATTGGTTTTTAGAAAACCAGGATACTCTATTAAATTTTTTTTTTGATAAAAGTTGCAAATTTACGACATATCCAACATTGAAAAGCGCCAGTGCATTATTAAAATTAAAAAAAGTTCGTTTTGATCGACATAGAAATTCAATTTGTGATAGT
>JASAMX010019017.1:0-11123 GCA_030248175.1 Microlaimidae sp. YZB2_3 | reverse complement strand
CCGGTGGCATTGCCACCTCAGTGTGAACGGTGCTTTACAGTGCCGGGAAGTCAAATTTAATCCACTTCTCCTTTTTGATTCCCTTGGATTGATTCTCATGGTACAATATGTTAAACAGAATATCGCTAATTTCGGTCGAAATGGAATTTTTTATAAATTCACGTGAAGATTGATTTATTCAGTTTTTGAAAAAAAAATCCTAAGTTTTGTGAAATTTAAAAATTCTGGTCGAAAAACCTAAAAATTGCTTTGGGATTTGATAATGTTATAGCTGGTTAATTTTTTTGCATTATTTTTCGAATTTTTTACCCCTGCCTGCTTTCCATAGCCTTAAATTTTTTAACATAACCCGGTATACACCGCTTTCGAAACGCCGTTGCAAACTTATCATAATGTCAGGTGGCAAGTACGACGCAGCAAAAAATGACTTGAAGGCAGGCGGAGGCAGCCAAAGCTACCTCGGAGGCAGGCAGGGGGCAGGTGGTACTGGTTCCTAAGTTAAAGCATATACATGTTGAGAAACAAGTAGGAGGCACCTAAAACTGCCTTGGAGACAGGTAAGAGGCGTGTCAGAGGCAAGTAAATTTAGAACAAAGGCAAGCAGAAGGAGAGTGGAAGGCAGGTAGAAGGCGACACAGTTTGCATTAGAGAAAGGTAGCACCGTAAGAGACTGGTAAAAACTCGCCTTTACCAAGATAAAAGGCAGTGTGATCTGTCTCCTGCTCACGAGACAGTTTTAAATGTCTCCGTTTGTTTTTTTTTCCTAAATGTCTACCAGAAATTTTTCGTCAATTTTTTTAAGGGATCTCAGATTTTTTTTCTTCAAAACGGAATAATAATGTTAATGAAAAATAAACACAAACAAGCTAAAAAAATACAGCTTATTAAAAATATGTAAACGCTTGTGGGTGTAATAAGAATCTAAGGTTAGGAAAACTTAAATCGTTAAACAATTTATAAAAACCACTGATTTATGGTTTATTACGTCACCATTTGTATTTTAAAAATTGTAAGCAGATTTTTTGCAATGAATTTGTATGTATTATATCGAAATAATTCTTTTTTAAGACCGTTAAAAATGTGCGGTTAATTTAGTATTTTTAGAAAAAAATTCTGTGGAAGTTTAAAAACCATGTATTTATTATAAATCCTTTCCATTATATCACAAAATTCCAGCAATAAAAATAAAAATAAAAGCATCTCATTTAAAAAAATAAACACAATAATATTTTAAGGTAAACAAATATAGTTTTAAGTCAATTACTTATTAGAGTACCGATTGTTGAGAGCGCTTTTTTAATAAAATTGGAAAGTTATGTGGCTACGGTTAAAGGTGCGGTGCGGAGTGAAACTTTTGGTCTTCGATTTTGATAGTTTTTTTTTTGAATAAACCTTACCCTTGCCTCCAATAGCCCACAAAAAATATTTTTTTAACAAAATATTTCCAGTGGTTCAGTAGTTATGACCCCCCAAAATGGCGTTTTTCGACAATTTTGTACGTGAAAGATTGCTCAATTAGTATAATTATTTAAGTTACAAATTATGCACTTAATCAAAGAAAGCGGCTATTTTCTACTTTAATTTGATACCTTGATTGTTAAGAGTGGTGCAGTATTTTTCGAAATATTGAGTTTCCCGTACAAAAAACCCGCGATTTTTTCGCTAAAATACGAAATGACGGCAAAAATGTTGAGCAAACTTCATCAAATAACTGCCGTCGTTTTGTTTTTTTAGTGAAAAAATCGCGGGTTTTTTGTACGGGAAGCACAATATCTCAAGAAATACTGCACCAATCTTAACAATCTAGGTATGCAATTAAAGTAGAAAGTAGTTGCTTTCTTTAAATGCATAATTTGTAACTTAAATCTTTATACCCATTAAGCAATCTTTCACGTACAGAATTGTCGCAAAACACCATTATTAAGGGATCATAACTCCTGAACCAATGGAAATATTTTGTTGCAAAAATTTTTGTGGGCTATTGGGGGCAGGGATAAAGTTTTCACAAAAAAATTATCAAAATCGAACCCAAAAAGTTTAACTCCGCACCGCACCTTTAAGGTTAATTTCTGACCGCGAATTTCCAAAATTGTTTTAAATTTGGTCAGAAATAACACTTTTTTAATCGACGAAATACAAATTTGTGCGATAATATTTTTAACCAAGGGTTCTGGCCAATATTATAATATCTGGTCAATAATTTTACGTGTTTTCTGAGCCAATAAACATTATACATCAATAGTGTATAGGCTTTTCCGTGCTTTCTAGTGAATAAAAGCTGGGGGGTTTAATTGACAGGCAAGGGGGATTTGAAACCAAAACGTATATGTATGAGAGCTCCAATTTCAGGCCTTTTTTGGATTTTGGAAAAAAAACCCCAGAGCTAAAAAACAAAATCAAAGAAAAAAAGAAAAAAACGAGAGTTTAGAATTGGCTTAAAATATTATCACAAGAAGAGTCCAAAAAGCTTTAAACAGGAACTAAAAAGCTAAAAAAGAGAGAAATGTTCACAAAAAACATGTATACTAACATGTGTAAAACCACAGTGCAAAAGAGACCAAAAAACCAAAGATAACGAAACGTTAAAAAAAGAAACGAAAAAAGTTTTGTTTGAGTTTTAAATAAAAACATTTCAAAACACATATTTTATATTGGGAGAATTGATAAAAATTTTGTTTTATCGTTATATGTTCATATCAAATATGCAGCAGACATTTTAAGCAAAAAACTATATAAAAACCTTCAGAATCATTTCAATAAAGAAATACGTTTTGGCAATGCAGCGAATGATTAATGAAAACGACTCATTTTTATTAGAAATTTAGTTGTTATTTCCGTTTTTTATTGGAAAAGGCGGTGTAAGTTTTCATACGAAACATAAAATGGATTTTCTTGGATTACTAATTGAGAAACTTAGAATTAAAAATTTCAAAAACACTATAATTCAGAACAGCTACATACATAGTATTGTTATAAAAATTATAATGTAATTAAATCCTTTTAATATTGTTGTTGGCATTCATTTTAATGTCTAGTAAAAGGAAACTAAAAAATTTAACAGAACTTAAATGATAAATTTCTACCACTTTTTTAAGAACTGAAAGCTAAATGAAAAAAGTGAAACTATTTCCAATGGTTAATAATCCGACATTTTTTAATAAAAAATATAGCACTATAAATATATAGTGTTAATAAAAACCTATTCATTTCTATATAAAGTTTGTAACAAATAATCAGCTTAAAAAATATTTGTGATTATATTTTACCAATGAAACAGTTGTATTTAACGAGTAGCTAAAACATTTAGCTATACGCATAAATATAAATTTTGTATAAAACGGTTGTTTCGTTGAAAATATAAATATCTTTTATAATATATAATTTCGCACAAATTTTTATATAGAATTATTTATCTTGGTTTTTTTGTAATCTTGCATACCTTTAAATCAATGGGATTCTATAGAAGTATATTTGCTAAGCTGGAAGTTAACAAAATTTAACAATGTACACTTTAATTATTTAACAGTACAAGTAGTCCGTGTCAGCCATACGGCTGATAAATAATTTTTTTCCCTGTATTTTTCGGATTCATTTGCTTACTTTTTTCAAAATTAAACCCTTCTATGCTATTCCCTGGACTGCAAGGTTTGCAATGAGACTTTATTTAGTCCAATTTGTTTCGTGATTGGGGAGACGGATCCGTCCCCCTTTTGGTGATAATGTGTTGTCCAGCATAAAGATGTCCATGTTAATTTTATTTATTTTAAATGCCTTAAAGATACTTCCCAAACTATAAGCTTTTCAATGATATCTCATTTAGCCTAATTTTTTTTGTGGTTAGAGAGGCAAGTCCATACCCCTTTTTGTGAAAATTTCTTGTCCAGCATAAAGATGTACATGTATATCTCTTCAAAAAAAAAACAAACATAATAATCGGGCTTTCCATTGACTAATTATTCTAACCAATAAGTTTAAGCCAATTTGAAGACCAAAAATTTCTCAACTTTTAAAGTTCATACGGCCCCTTTTTGTGAAAACGCGTTGTCCAGCCTAAACTTTTCAAATTGTCAAAACATGCAATTTTTTTAAAATTTTAATCTTTTTTTGACATACCCCGATTTGTAAACTTTGCAATGATATCTCATCTAGGCTTATCCCTTCAGAGTTGGAGAGTAGGGTCCCTCTCCGTTTTAGCAAAAATATGTCGTCCAGTATTTAGATATTCATGTTTATCTTTCCAAAATACATAATATTTTGGCTTTCCATTGACTAATTACTATAATCAATAAGTTTGAGCAAATTCAAAAATAAAAATTTTTCCAACTTTCAAAGTCAATAAAAATGCGTTGTCCAACCTAAAGATGTTCATGTGATTTTTTAAAATTTTAACCCCTTTATGATATTTTAACCCCTTTCTCCTGTCTGTCTTGTCTGTAAACTTTGCAATGATATCTTATTTAGCCCAATCCTTTCTGTGGTTGGGGAGAAAGATTATTCCCTTTTTTAGTGAAAAAACGTTGTCCAGTATAAAGATGCCCATGTTTATGTTTTAAAAAACATCATGGCTAATTACTCTTACCAATAAGTTTGGTTGGGGAGGAAGATCATTCCCTTCTTTAGTGAAAAAACGTTGTCCAGTACTAAGATGTCCATATGTTTAAAAAAACATCATGGCTAATTATTCTTACCAATAGGATTGAGTCAAGTTAAAGACAAAGAAATTTTAAGTTCCAAAATCCATGAGGTCCGTTTTGGTGAAAATGTGTGTCCAGTGTAAAGATGTCCATCTAAAATTTTTCGAAAGTTCGACCCCCTTACAACACTCCCCGGGGTATAAGCTTTCCAATGATACCTCATTCACCTGAATCAGTTAAACGCTTACGGGGGAGTTAGGAAACACACACACACACGCAGACAAACAGACATTACGTCTATTTATATATAGATTTTAAAAGCAAAAGGAATTTAATAGATTTATATCAAAATTCAAAGTGAATAGGGTATTCATGATAAAAATAGTAAGTTCTGGAAGATATAAAACTTTTATTCCTGATATATATATATATATATATATATATATTGTTTTTCTTACCCGCCTTCCCTCCCAATAGCCCGACTGCGATTTGTAAAAGTTATTTCCATTGGGTATTTATTTATTTATAGTTATTCCAAGCAGTGTATCTTCTCACCGACGAATTTATTAATAAAATGAAAATTAATTCTACAGCGCAAACTTTTATAAGATCGATCAGTTATAAAATAAAATGTGTATAGCTAGATAGATGAAGGACATGGATAGGGATCGACCGGGGCCCCGGCCCCGACTTGCCCCCGCACTTTTTTTTCCACCTTGGCCCCAGCCCCGGCCCCAGCCCCGGCCGCAGCCCCGAAAATTTAGCTGTCAAATAAGGCGGGGCAATCCGGTGTAAAAACCCCCTGAGAATGCAAAATTTTAAAGCCTTGTTAAACATTTTTAACAATACATAAGATTTTATCTACTGAGCTAATTTAATCGCTTTATATTTGTCACAACTTCCGTTGTGTTAATGTTTCAGAAATAAACGCCTTATAAAAAAGCTAAAAATAACAAATTGTTTCGCAATCTTTCTTTCAAAAACTCGATTTATTCGGCCTCATATTTCTGGACGTTACGTTTGGTGAGCGATACAGGTCCATTGGTACACCACATATGTGCCCTTGCCGCCCTGCCGTGACCGGCAGGTTGTAACTAGGGTTGGCTCCAAGGAGCAGGGCGTGGACTAGTGGTGGACGTGTGGCTTGGACCTTATATGGTTTGTCAGATTAGAGGGTTACGCGCTTCAATCTTGGTGGGAAGGTGTCACAACTCCCGTTGTGTTAATGTTTCAGAAATATGACGCCTTATAAATATGAGTGGTAATGTAACACTGTCGAGCGATGGTGTAACGCAGCACGTCAGTCAATGAGGTACTGAGGCTGGAGATTACAGGTTCAAGTCCTGTATCGCTCATTTTTCAGCCAAAAAGCTAAAAATAACAAATTGTTTCGCATTCTTTCTTTCAAAAACTCGATTTATTCGGCCTCATATTTCTAGACGTTACATATTATTGGGAAATTTTATTAAAACTTTTTTTATTTTATCTAAAACTTCTTATTTTATTTACGAATACTTATTCTAAAAATTTAAAGATTTCTTGAGCTTTAAAAGATTTTATTTGCAAGATGAGGGTTTGACTATAAATATCTAATTCTAAGATGTATCTTACAATCTTACATATCAACGATTTTGGAGTTATTATAATATCAGTGCTTATATCAAAAATATACAATCTAAGAAAATTTTCGGGTGAACTGTAAATTTTTACCTAAATTTTACAAAAAATGTTGCTTCCATGAGTTCTCACGCGTAAGCTACTATTTGTGCATTCAATAAAAATTTTCTCACACTACGATATTTTGTACACTAAAACTTGTTTTTTCTGAGACTATTTTACTAAATCGCTGCGTACAAAAAATTAGCAGAAATGGTGATGGTTCCTATTAAATTCGATGATGTGTGAGCTGAAAGTTTTATTGTACAACTGGGAATGCTTACTTTGTTTTCATTTTTGGGTAATTTTGAAATTGTTTTAAAATTTTGTAACCTTAAAAATTTAAGCTGATGTCTTTTCTTTATTTTAGCATTTTTTCATTTGTGTAGCATTTTATTTGTGTAGTGTAGAATACTAGTATAGATTTAGCACTTATTGCTAAATCTACACTACTATTCTTAAAATTTTGGTCGGGGTCTATTCTATTCAGACTGGGTCCGCTTGTTTTGGCGGGAAAAACCTGGGAGTCAGTCCACTTTTTTGAGTCAATCCAATATTTTTATACCGCCCAAAAAACACCAAACGTAAATTTTTAAAACAAAAGATTAGTATGAACTGTTTGTGTGTAATTTGATAAAAAAGTTATTGCATAATGCTGAATAATAATAATAATAATTTTTAAACAAAATTCTGCTGAAACTTCGCACTTGTATGACTTTAAAACTGAAAACCCGAAATTTTCTACTATTTCTCGGGTGCAGCAATTTTTAACAGTGTTGGTGTTTTGAAATTAATTGCGCTGCACGAAAAAACAAGTATTGACTGCAAGAAAAATCTCTGCGCAAGAAATCAGTCGTATATGCACAGAAAGTCAAGTGCGTTTGAACGGCTGCTTTTTTCTTGCATAATTTTATTCAAAAATTTAATGATAATCAAAAATCTTCTTGGGTTATATTATGGTTTTAATAAATATTGAGAAATTATAAAAAGTAGTGTAAAATCACAAAAATAATTACATTCAAAAAGCTCACGTAGCATTGATTTTATGATTTTTAGCTACAATTCAATCATTTGATTAAAATTGCAGAAACTTTAAACTTGAAACAGGTGGAAAGCAAGTATAGTCGCCTGTACTCGCAATACAATATTTTATTTTTTACAATTTAAAAAAAATGTTTTTTTTTAATATTAAAAAAGTGGTAATAAAGCTTTAAAAATGATCTAACAATTTTAAAAAAAGGTACGTTTTTAACCCATTTTGTATGTTTAAACTAAAAATTTTGAGTAGAGGCATATAATTAAAGTTCGAAAAAAATGTATCTTTAAAATAACATTCTTTAGTACTAGTAATTTTCACTTTCACGGTTAAAATTCGCCAATTATCATCATAACCCATATCGTTGTTATTTTTGAGTGTATTTTATCCTTATCGTTTTTTGATTTTCAAAGAAAAATAGGTTAAAAAGTGCTAATTTTAGGTCAAAAGTCCTTTGTTAATTAAAAAACCCTTATTTTGACCTCAAAACTTAAATTTGGAGGTAATTAAAAGTCAATTTAAAGACATTTTTTCTTCAATTTACCAAAATTGGGGAGTTAACGTTTTTCCCCTTCCCTTCTTCTGAGGGGGTGGGAATTAAACTCCCCTTCCCAGAATTTGGTGAGGTTAACCCCCCCAGCCCCTCATGACCATGTATAAAAACAAATATTACTCCAAAATTTTTATATATCATATCGTTTACTATGTAAGATTGTAAGATACATCTAGAATTAGATATTTATAAGTCAAACCCTCATCTTGCAAATAAATCTTTTAAACTCCAAGAAATCTTTAAATTTTTAGAATAAGTATTTGGTAAATAAAATAAGAAGTTTTAGATAAAATAAAAAAAGTTTTAATAAAATTTACCAATAATATGTAGCGTCTCAGAAAATAGGAGGCCGAATAAATCGAGTTTTTGAAAGAAAAAATACGAAACAATTTAATATTTTTAGCTTTTTTGGCCGAAAAATGAGCGATACAGGACTTGAACCTGTAATCTCCAGCCTCAGTACGCCATTGACTGACGTGCTGCGTTACACCATCGCTCGACAGTGTTACATTACAACAACTCGTATTTATAAGGCGTCATACTTCTGAAACACTAACACAACGGGAGTTGTGACACCTCCCCACCAAGATTAAAGCGCAGTAACCCTCTAATCTGACAAACCATATAAGGTCCCCGCGACGCCTCGAAAAGGAGTCCACGCCCTGCTCCTTGGAGCCAACCCTAGTGAGACCCTGCCGGTCACGGCAGGGCGGCAAGGGGCACATATGTGACCTACCGATCGGACCCTGTATCGCTCACCAAATGTAACGTCCAGAAGAACTGTGAGGCCGAATAAATCGAGTTTTTTTGAAAAGAGGAAATTTGCGAAACAATTTGTTATTTTTAGCTTTTTTATAAGGCGTTTATTTATGAAACATTAACACAACGGAAGTTGTGACAAATATAAAGCGATTAAATTAGCTCAGTAAGATAAAAACTTTATGTATTGTTAAAAATGTTTAACAAGGCTTTAAAATTTTGCATTCTCAGGGGGTTTTTACCCCGGATCGCCCCGCCTTATTTGACAGCTAAATTTTCGGGGCTGCGGCCGGGGCTGGGGCCGGGGCTGAGGCCGGGGCTGGGGCCGGGGCTGGGGCCAAGGTGGAAAAAAAAAGTGCTAGGGGCCAGTCGGGGCCGGGGCCCGACTGGATCCTCTCGCCATGCGGTTAGTTATCTCTCGCTCTCAGGGTTCTCTTTTCTGGTGGATCGGTTGGACTCGAAATGTGTGCTGATGGACAAATGACATGGATGGGGTGCGAACCAGCCCCACCTCAGCCCGGCCTCGGCCCCAGGGCCGCAGCCCAAAAACTCACTGTCCGACAGAGCGAGTCGTGGAGAACCCCCTAGAATCCAAAATTTAAAGTTTTGTTAAACATTTTAACAATACATAAGATTTTATCTACTGAGTTAATCGCTTTTTTATTTTCGCAGCTTTCATTTTGTGTTTTCAGAAAATAAACGCCCTATAAAAGCTCAAAAATAACAAATTGTTTCGCGAATCTTCTTTCGAAAACTGAGAGCCTATTTTCTGGACGTTACACATTTGGTGAGCAATACAGGTCCATTGGTACACCGCATCCTGTGCCCTTGCCGCCGTATTGACCGGCAGGTTGTAACTAGGTTAGCTCCAAGGAGGCGGGGCGTGGAGACGTGGAGGTATATAGCTTGGACCTTATATGGTTTGTAGATTAGAAGTTACGCGCTTTAATCTTGGTGGGGAGTGTCACAACTCCCCGTTGTAAATGTTTCAGAAATACGACGCCTTATAAATATGAGAATGGTAATGTAACACAGTGAGAACAATGGTGTAACGCAGCACGTCATGATACACTGAAATTAGGGTTCAAGTCCTGTATCGCTCATTTTTCAGCCAAAAAAGCTAAAAATGAATTGTTTTCGCAATATATTTTCTTTTCAAAAACTCGATTTATTCGGCCTAGTACTCTAGACGTTTACTGTTATTGGTCAAATTTTCTTAAAACTTTTTTTCTTTTCTGAAACTTTCTTATTTTATTTACGAATACTTATTCTAAAAATTAAAGCTTCTTAATATTTTAAAAGATTTTATTTTGCAATGAGGCTTAACTATAAATATCTAATTCTAAGATGTATCTTACAATCTTACATACAAAGTATGATATATAAAAATTTTGGAGTGATATTTGTTTTTATACATGGTCATGAGGGGCTGGGGGTTAGGCTTGCTCCACCCAAAATTCTGGGAAGGGGGAAATTCCCCCACCCCCCCTCAGAAAAAGGAAGGGAAAAACGTTAACAATTTGGTAGGATAAAAAGAAAATGTCTTAAATTGACTTTTTGATTACCTCCCAAATTTAAGTTTTGAGGTCAAAATAAGGGTTTTTTAATTAACAGAAGGACTTTTAACCTGAAATTAGCACTTTTAACCTATTTTTATTTTGAAAATCCGAAAAACAATAAGGATAAAATACGGCTCCGAGATAACGACGAGAATAATTATGATGATAATTGGCGATTTTTAACCATAAAAGTACTAGTACTAAAGAATGTTATTTTAAAGATACATTTTTTCGAACTTTAATTATATGCCTCTACTCAAAATTTTTTAGTTAAAACATACATATGCCCCCAATAAACTACCGGGGAGGCGGCTTGCACAGGTCTGGGTTAACCAGGTGCAGTACAAAAACTGCTAAATAGATAAAACTATAATAAACAACCAAACTTATTTAACAATCTGGATTACTCCAGATGCAGTTAACCACAGCAAAAATAAACATCCTGGAATTAACCAGGGGCCGGTTTCAGAGATCGACCTAAGTTAGGTGTGCACCTAACTCATAGGTGCCCACCTAAATTGCTTTACACCTAAGCACTCTAGGTGGGCACCTACCTTTTGTTCCACAAATCACATTTAGGTGCGCACCTAGCTGGGTGGGCACCTAAGCTGTTTAGGTGCCCACCTAACTCATTTAGGTGGCCACCTAAATGAGTATGCATGCGCACACATTTGCTGATTTTAAACTTTTACGTATGGTTCAAAATATTTTTCCTTTTTGAAGATTGTGCAAATTTTTTTGTTTCATAAAAAATCGTAAAAATGTAGGGAACCCCCTCCGCCTCAAAAATAAGATCTATGCTTATAATGGAGGAAATTGGTTGAATGGCATTATCTTTTTTTACAATATATGTCCATAATATTTTGGAATGATGTTTTTTATTATGCTAAATCGACGCTAATGGCGCCTAGAATTTCACGTTGACA
>JASAMX010019016.1:0-16608 GCA_030248175.1 Microlaimidae sp. YZB2_3 | reverse complement strand
AAGAAGAAGAAGAAGAATATTTTATTTTTTAGCAATAGTAACATATAAAACAAAAATATTAATGTCACAATTGGTGAATCACAAAATACAAATTTAAAAACATTACATAGAATGCAAACACACAGATAAAAAAACACTATAGAAAAAACTTAGATGTACAGAAAGAATTTGTTAAAATGCAAGATCAAAAAATAAGATTTAAAAATACAAGAAAACTGAACAAATGTTGTTCTTGTGAATGCGATCCAAATGCAACAAAAAACAACAGTAGATATTATTATTATTATGCTAAAAAAACAGCTTAGCAGGCAGATGCCTTCAAATAAGCATCTGCGCTAACTCTAAGCCATATAAAAAGACATCAAAATTCTACATAAGAAGCATGAATTAATTGTTTAAATTTTTTGACAGAATTTACAGAAACTTAAGTTGAGTTTAATTTATTCCAACTAGAAATAGCTCTATTTGAGAAAAAAATTTCTTGCATCAATTCTACTCTCCTCTATTAAAAGTTTAAAAGGGTGTCCTCTAGTGGGATTATAATTAAAGGTAAAAAAATCTTTTGGTTAAAGACAAGTTTTGTTATTAATAATTTTAAAAATTTCACAGAGATCAGTTTTAGCTCTGCGGTTAAAAAGTTTTTTTTTCAAGCTTTAAGAAAACCAACCTATTTTCATAGTTAGTGTAATTTAGACCACAGCTCTTAAACAGTCGTCTAGTGAAACTTTTTTGGACTTTTTCAATTAACTCTACATCTTTTTTTAAATGTGGGTTCCATACAACAGATCCATATTCTACAATAGGCCTAACATAGGATTTATATGCTCTTACTAAATTTTTTACAGATTTGGCTTTAAAACTTCGAAAAATTAAAGCTGATCTTTGCATAGCTTTCTCTGCAATCCTTTCACAGTGATAAGAAAACTTTAAATTTTGAGACATATAAATACCCAAGTCGCGCACTATTGGAACACTATTAAGAACCTGATTATTAATTGAATATGTGTTTTTTATGGGCTCAGTAGTTTGTCCAATATGAAACGTTTCACACTTATTTTCAGCAAGTTTTAGCTGCCATACTTTTGCCCAATCTGCCACATTATCAAGGTCCTTTTGTAATTTGAGAGTTTGATTAGTAATACTATTAGCATCATTTGCACAATATTCCAGACCTGTGCACTGCCCCCCCCCAGGGTTAAAACGGGGGGGGGCAATTCCAAAACGGGGGGGGGCAACTTTTTTGAAACGGGGGGGGGGCAATAAAACGAGGGGGGGCAAGCAGGGGGGAAAGAAAAAAAAAGAGAAAAAAGAAAGAAAAAAAGAGAAAAAAAGAAGGGAAAAGGGAAAAAAGGGACAAAAAAAGCAGAAATAAGGTAAAAATAGGTCTAAAATGGCTTAAAATACATTGAAATAGGCTAAAAACTGCAAAAAATTCGCGATGATGGCGTCATCATAGGTCAAATATGGCGTCATATTTTTAGGGTACTTTTTCATTTTTTGGCGGGGGGGGGGGGGGGTCAATAAAACGGGGGGGGCAAATCCTACAATAAAACGGGGGGGGGGGCATTTTCAGACCGTGCACAGGTCTGATATTCAGTGTAAATTTTTGCATTATCTGCAAATAATTTAACACCAGAACTTTCCACATGATCTGCTAAATCATTTATATAAATCAAAAATAACAAAGGCCCCAGTACTGAACCTTGAGGAACAGAAGTGGTTACTTTGTAAGGTTTTGAAACAGATTTGTTGATTACTACTTTTAGAGATCTGTTTGTTAAAAATGCCTTGATCCAGTCTAAAAATTTACCACAAACTCTGTATTTTTCAAGTTTGTGTAACAACTTTTGATGGGAGACAGTGTCAAAAGCCTTGGCAAAGTCCAAATAAACTATATCTACAGATTTTTTGTTTTTTAACGCTTTTGTCCAATCATTTAGTGATTCTAATAGCTGCGTGACTGTTGAACTTTTGTCCTTAAAACCATGTTGAGACCTAGACAAAATTTTTGAAAAAAGGAGAAAAGTTTGTCACGCACTATAGTTTCCATTGCTTTACATGAATAAGATGTTAAGGACACAGGTCTGTAATTTTCTTTTTTTGTTTTTAGCTTTTTCTTAAAAATTGGAATCACTAGGGCAATGAGCCAGTCGCAGGGAAGTTTTCCAGTTTGAAAAGAACTGTTAAAAATTTTAGCTAAGGGCTCAGCAAGAACTTTTGCGAGACGTTTTAAAAAATATGCAGGAATACAGTCAGGAGTTTTTGAAAATTTGTTAGGTAAATTTTTTAAAACTTTTAAAACGTCTTTTTTAGTAAACACCAAATTATCTAGTATTTCTGTTATGTCAGGGCTAAAATGAGGAAGTTTTCCATCATCTATAGTAAATATAGAACTAAAATATTCTGCAAACATTTCTGCTTTTTCAGAATCATCCACAGCATAGGTGGAGTCATCTTTTAGAAGAGCTGGAAGGAAACTTCTTGACTTTATTTTTTTGTTAACAAATTTATAAAAACTTTGGATGTCTCCTTGCTTTAGCGTTTGCTCCTCCAAAAAAATGCTATGTTTCTTAACTTCTTCAATATACTCTCTGCTTATTTGTTTGTACTCTTCCTGTGATTTTTTTTTGGTTCGTTTGTGCCAAAGTCTTAGCTTTTTCCTTTGAAGTTTAAGAATGTTTGCAGGATATTTTGTTTTTCCAAAGTTATTTTTAATAGTTTTAGTTGGAACATGCTTATTTATGCCTTTAAGAAGTTTTAATTTGAAACTTTGCCACTGGTCTTCAACACTGTTACAATTTTTAAAAACTTCATCCCAATTGTGGGAAGCATAGAGTAAAAAAAGGGAATCATAGTCTGCTTCTGCAAAATTTGGTACAATATATTTTTGTGATTTATTATTTACATTTTCATAACATACATTAATCTCAAAAGTTATGGACAAGTGGTCAGATTTTAAAAAGTTTGGTGCTAGGTCTACTGAATTGAAAATGTCAATATCTGTAGTAAGTACCAAATCCAAAATTGATTTGGTACTTACTACAGATTATTTTTTGATACAAATAACCAACCGCAATAAAAACAGACAGAATGCTGGGGAGGGGTAAATAAAATCCACACCGACTGGGCGGACGGACGGAAATCAAAGTGGTAAAACCGATTTTAGCTGGTAAAATTTATTTACAGTACATTATTTATTAACTGACGTGTTAGACATTGCATCATTTGTGAAAAATAATTTTTTTTTTTCGTTAAACAATAAACATCCATAACCGAGAAATCCATGAAATTTTTTGCATGTAACACCAATTGTATAGCTAGATTTTTTTTCTGAAGGTATTCTTTCTGCCCTGCAAAAAATAAACCGACGAGTGAGACGCGAGCGAAAATAAAATAAAGCAATCTTATAATTTAAAACATTGCCAACTATGCGAATTTACCAGCCAAAAACAAACTTATAAAATATGTCATTTGATTTAATCTAAATATTTCCAAAAAAATAATGTTTAGATAAAGTGTTATACATAAAAATCAGTGTGTTTAAGTGTGCACAACGTTGATTCGTCATTTTAAAGTTTATTTTACAAATTTCCAAAAAGGATCGATGGTAAATTGTGCTAAATTACTACACTACTTTAAATATAAATTAATACACTGTTAAATTTATTAAACTAAATTACTAAATTAAATAGTACGCTGGTCCGTTTAATTCTAAAAGTAAAATTTCTCACTTATGGACAAATTAAAATCTTAATGCTTTTAAAAACTCAAAGTATAAAATCATACTGGTGTAAAAGGCTTTAAAAGCAAATTAAAACTTAGTTTTAATTAAATTTATTTTTTCTGACCCTACGCAAAACCTTAAAATCAAGCTAAATTGTATGTGATGCATTTTTTTTAATAATGTTTTCTTTAAAAAAATCCGATTTTCGTTATCTATCAGTAGTTTGTAATGTTTTAAATAATACGATTTGTTTATTTTGATTCCAACTGTACCAAACTTCATGGTTTTTCAAACTCAGTATAAAACATTCTTAGTTAGTCTAAAATGCTTTCAAAATTATTCAAAAATTTGTTTTAATTAAATTTATTTCCCTTAACCTAAGCAAAACCTAAAAATCAAGCTAAATTGTATTATGATACATTATTAAATAATGCTTCTTTTAAAAAGGGTTGATCTTTTTGTTATCAATAGTTTGTACGTAATGTTTTAAATTATAAGAATTGTTTATTTCCGATCCGCTGCGCGTCTCACTCGTCGGTTTATTCATGCAACATTCAGCGTTAGAGAAGCAGAAAGAATACCTTCCAGCATAATATCTTCTGCGACGCACGACGAGAAGTTATTTGTTCCGAAGATATTTTACTGGAATGTATTTTTGTAAAAGTTATTATTGCAGAAGAGATTCTTTCCGAAGATATTATGCAGAATGTATTTCTTCGGGACACCAACGTATATAAAGTTAGCGCACGAAATTCGTGGCAGCGCACGAATTTTGAGCCTTTATAATTTCAGTCGCGCGCACGAAAGAGACGGTTTTCGCGCCTATCGCACATTGAAGCACAATATTGGGCAAACTCTGTTTCACTCGACAAAGTTTCACTCGATTGCTCGGTCGGAGCTACTCCGCTTGACTGACTTGTGGGCACATTTAGCATGGACAACGCATGAATTTCGATAAACGTTAAATGGGACTTGTTCGGACAGTGCGGGGCAGCGTCAAATTAAAAATACAATTTGGAAATTTTTTTTTATGATGTCTTTTAAAAATCATATTAATTATTTTAATGAAATCAATAAGTTACTTTGTGCATTGGGAATGTATTTTTTATTTTTAATTATGTTATGTTGTTCAAATCAAATAGACTAATTTAATTTTTTGAATAAATTACCAGTGCAGCCGAATATCATGCCAAAAGCATTAATAAAATCAAATTTAATTAAATATTGAAAAAAAAAATTATATTCCATTTATCTGTTCCCCAAACTTGTTAAATTTTTGTATTCAAAACCCACATAGGCAAATGTAAAAGTGGGTGTCCGGAAATTTCATCTTCTACAGTACGTCTTTCAACATCTCGTTTTCTACATCTCGTCTTCGGAAAGCTCGTCTTATAAACATCTCATCCTCAGAAAACTCGTCTTTTGAATAGGATTTTGTAAACGCATTTTTTTAATGGCGAGTTTTTGCCTAAACAATAAAGTTTTGCTTGATTTTTAGGTTTCGCTAAGGCTTCGTAACAAAATAGGTTTTTACTCTTTAATTAAAAAAGTACACCGTTAAATACAAATTTACCTTGATTAAGTTTTGCTTGATTTTTAGGTTTCGCTTAGACTTAGATTTTTAGTTTTTTGAAACAAATCAGTCAACAAAATTTTATCATAATAATTTTGCTTGAGTTTAGGTTTTTGCTTAGGCTTAGGAAAAAAAGTTTTTTAATCCATCGTTTTAATCGCAAAATACGGAAAACTGGTCTTTTGAAAAATACGTTTACAAAATCGCACTCAAAATACGAGTTTTCCCAAGACGAGTTGCACAAGACGAGATGTTGGAAGACGTAATGTAAGAGACGAAATTTCCGGGAACCGTAAAAGTGGAGTCATATTTAATGGTCTACCTATCCACTTTTTCTCTATAGCGTGAGTTATCTTCGCGGGGATGTGACTTCTCTAAAATGTATGGACAGCAAAGTTAAATCTTGTAAATTTTTGGGTCGGTTTGTGGTCGGTGGTTTTTTTTCGTTCACATCATTACATTTTTACCGACACAAACTACAAAAATTAGCTTTTTCGTCCATACTATGAATAGCCACATCCCCGTGAGAAAAACACACACTATAAAGAAATAGTCGATACAAGAGTTTTGACGTGTTTTTAAATAAGGTAGACCCTCTTTTGAAGTTCTCAAATGTAAAATCAGCAAAATAAATTTATATTTAAAAACAGCACCCTAGAAAACTCCTGAAAGCTATGTTTGACGTATTTTGGAGTAAAATGGGGGGGGGAGGGGCATTGTGAGAGTGTGGTGCTCCCCCAATAGGATATACCCCCTTTTGTGGTTCTCGAATGTAAAATCAAAAAAAAAAAAGAAGAATTTATGGTTGATATTGGGGCTAAAGAAAACATCAATAAGCTGTTTTAGGGTTAGTTAAGGGTAAATTAAGACTGCAGCAAGAATCCCCGTAAGTGGGATTAACTCCCCATTTGTGGTGTATAGGAAGAATAAAATAAGGAAAATTTAAAAAAAAAATTGTTATGAACTAAAAACAGAAAAACTCAATTGGCCAGTTTTTAAGTTAAGTGGGCATAAAACAAAAGTACTGGAACCCTTCCTCCCTCAAAAAGATGGGGGTTGCCCCCGAAGGTCAAATCAAAAAACGGAGTTCATATTTGAAATCAGAGCGCTGAAAAACAACTGAATTGGGCGCTGAAAAACCCTGAGTTTTTTAAATAATACTGCGAATGGAAACCCATGATGGGTGCGTTAACTTAGCCTCTTCGTAACAACCTCTCGTAACGTGCTCCCAGCAAGGATGCCTACTAGAATTAAATTTTAATTCTAGTATAGTATAGTATAAGACCTGCGATTGTAATTCTAGTATAGTATAGTATAGTATAAGACCTATAAGTTTAATTCTAGTATAGTATAGTATAGTATAGTATAGTATAGTATAGTATAGTATAGTATAGTATAGTATAGTATAGTATAGTATAGTATAGTATAGTATAGTATAGTATAGTATAGTATAGTATAGTATAGTATAGTATAGTATAGATTTTAAAATTTTCTTACTAAAGATAAATTCTATCAGGGTGAAAATAGATGAGTGGTAAAGTAACCACTCGTTCTTTGAAAAAATATCACGTGCAGAGAAACACATGACGCAACTAAATAATAATTGGTTACATAACCGCTGAAAACTTTTTTTTTAATTTTTCTCGCTCACGGGTTTATTGTTTATTTCTTCCTGGCGGAGAGCGGTTACGCCCTTAATTTCAGCCTGGAAGACTTTAGCTTTAGTAACGTTACTAGTAAGACATATGTACTGGAATTAAAAACACAATTAATTCTAGTATAAAGTAAAATTGCAGTAAATTCTTGGATAATGAAACAATTCAAAATTTTTACTTAATTAATTTAATGGTTTGGTAAATGTTGTTGTTTTCTCTGTTTTTCTTGCAAAATTCAAAAAAAAACCAATACGATTATAATTTATGACAAAATATATTTAAACGTACTCAAGGTTGCTAAATCATTTGAAGATAAATTCTATCAGGGTGAAAATAGATAAGTGGTAAAGTAACCATTCGTTCTTTGAGAAAACATCACGTGCAGAGAAACACATGACGCAACTAAATAATTATTGGTTACATATCTGTTGAAAACTTTTTTTAATTTTTCTCGCTCAAGGGTTTATTGTTTATTTCTTCCTGGCGGAGAGCGGTTACGCCTTTAATTTCAGCCTGGAAGACTTTAGCTTTAGTATTTTTTTATATTAAAATTTAAAAGTTATATTAAAGATATATATATATATATATATATATATATATATATATATATATATATATATATATATATATATATATATATTTTTGTGTGTGTGTGTGTGTGTGTGTGTGTGTGTGTGTGTGTGTGTGTTTTTTTGTGTGTGTGTGTGTGTGTGTGTGTGTGTGTGTGTGTGTGTGTGTGTGTGTGTGTGTGTGTGTGTGTGTGTGTGTGTGTGTGTGTGTGTGTGTGTGTGTGTGTGTGTGTGTGTGTGTGTGTGTGTGTGTGTGTGTGTGTGTGTGTGTGTGTGTGTGTGTGTGTGTGTGTGTGTGTGTGTGTGTGTGTGTGTGTGTGTGTGTGTGTTTTACTGAAAATATGCTTGTATTTTCCATTCATCTAGGGGTGACAGATCCCCTGTTTACGAAAATGCAAATGACAAAAAATAATCCTTAGCTTTATAATATCGCTGGATTCATATACTAATTTACCCACATTTTAAATAGTATTGTACGAACTACTGTTAGATATTTGTTTTTGACTGAAACCTAAGTAATTCTGGTATGGTAATGTAACATAACAATTAAAAAATTCTAAAATATAAAATTAAAATTTTTGAGTATAACCCTATGGAATGTGAGACATAAATATGAAAAAATTTTAAAGATAAAATTTGAAAATACAATGGTTTTCAAATAAAAGGTAAATTATATATAGGGTAGATTGTAAAAAACGTAAAAAATGTAAAAAAAAAACCCACTACACTTTGAGCCAGAGCTCCTATATTTTTTTTTAGAAATCGTGGACGGTGCGGCGCTTTAATTAAAAAGTACTGCATTAAAGGTACAGTCCTCTAAATGATTGGGTTTGTGATTAATATTTTTTAATTGGTAAATAACAATTATAAAAAATTCTCCATGTTCTTAGTTTTCCAAAAACATTTTAATTGTTCTGATCCGCTAAAAATTAACCGAGTTTTGCCGTTAAAAATTAGAAAAAGCACGAAACCCAATTTGTTCTTACCAGAAAAGGAAGTTTTTACATAGTAATTTGCATTAAATAATTTGCATCGTCATCATCACTACATCATTTTGAAAACACTAAAAACAGAAAAAAGAGAGTACATTTTTGGGGTATAGGTGCAACAGAACTTCGTCCACCCATGAAAGCCGGTGACGTGAAAAATCACCATAAAAGCAGTGTTAAATCCCATTGGCAAATATCACCATAACGTAATGCTAATTTACCATAACAATCAGAAATGAATATTTGCAAACTAAAATTTGTTTAAAATCTTAGTTTAAATCATCAAAAAAATTAAAAATGTTTTAATTCTCTTAAGCCAAAGCAAAGCCCTTAAATCAAGCTAAATTTTATCATGATAAATTTTATTTGTATTTTCCAACTGTCAAAATTTAAAGGAAATATTGCAAACGCATTATATTTTTGGTAAATTGACACTGCTTTATGGTGATTTTGTAATCCGTTTACGGTGATTTTGGCCCCTGCAAATTAGGAGTGATATTTCTTAAAAATCACCACATTAAAGTTGGTGGAAAAATAATATAGTTTGGGTTAGAATCCACATTTAAAACACACAAAATAGGGATGGTGTGATCAAAAATATACTGTTAAAAGATTTTGATAAATTTCGTAAAATAATAACATATGTTGTGTTTCAACCACATTTATATCTATAGCTTTTATAAATAATTTTAGTTTACTCGAATTAATTTTAGTATAAACTCTATACTGGAATTATTTTAGTATACTAGTAAGAAACCTTTAATTCTAGTATAGTATAGTATAGTATAGATCGCTCGGTTTTAATTCTAGTATAGTATAGTA
This sequence comes from Microlaimidae sp. YZB2_3, assembly GCA_030248175.1. Lineage (NCBI taxonomy): Eukaryota > Metazoa > Nematoda > Chromadorea > Desmodorida > Microlaimidae > Microlaimidae sp. YZB2_3. The sequence continues at coordinate 7,276 of JASAMX010019016.1, read as the reverse complement.
TAGTATAGTATAAAACCCCAAAATAAATCTAGTATAGCAGTATAGTATAGTATAATTCTAGTATAGTAGGCATCCTTGACTCCCAGCCTCTATTAAGGAAAAAGACAAATATCTCGCCAAATACTGGAGTAATTTATTTTTAGTTTTTGCAAAAAGTAATTTATTTGTAGTTTAACCAAATTTTCAGTTTTTGCAAAATTTATGTAATATCTTTGTATTTCTTCAATTTTAAACAAAAAATCAATTAGTTTTTATTATATTTAAATTCTCTGCAGTATTCGAATGTTCGTAAATCAATTAAAATCCTAAGTTTTTTATTAAAAAATTGACTTCTATTTCTTAAAACAAAAAAATAATAAAAAAAATCCGGACGAAATTTTATATTGTTTTTACCTTTATATAAAAAGGTGGTAATATATACAAGTGAAAGACATGGAAGCTATAAATTTATTTTTTAAAATTATATCTATTAGTGGAGTTTATATTATTTAGAACAAAAACAAAAATAGCGACATATAGAGTGCATTTTATTTGAAAAACTTGTGTTTTTCTTAGATCGCGTTACATAATTTTATTAATAAATAATTAAAAATGTAATATTTTCAGCTAAATTTTGATACAATTCATATTAAGAAAAAATTCTTTTATTAATCAATGAATTTTTGTATTAATGCGAAAATTTGGGTAAAATCAAACGACTTGGATTTGTTTTGGGCTCTGTTAATGTTAGTATGTTACAATTTTGTAAACCAGGGGCCTATTTCATAAAAATTGTCTGTAATTAATTTACAGCTGTAAATTAATAAACGCATATTTTTCTTTTGTATTTTTAATTAAAAAGTATACTAAAAAAATTGCGTTTAGAATTTAAAAAATTACATGTCTGTAAATTCCGTAAATTCCACAGTTACGTACGTATTTTTTAATTAATAAAATAAAAAGAAATTAAATACGTTTATTAATTTACAATTACATAAATCTTTATGAAATAGGCCCCAGAGGATATTCTTGCAAAAAAGGTCAAATTTAAAATTTTAAACCAATACAAATTTACTTGGAGAACATTTTAAATATTTATTGCAAAAAAGGTCAAATTTAAAATTTTAAACCAATACAAATTTACTTAGAGAACATTTTAAATATTTAAAATAAAAAAAACTTAAATTCAAAATTAAAAATGCTGTTTAACTTAATTTGAAACCGGGGTATATTCATCGTTCTTAACCACTTGACCATTCACCCATAGTTTTGATTTGCTTTAAAACTGGTTTATAAGCAATGTCAATGTTTTAACCGTATATAATACAGCATTTTTAAGTTAAAAAGCTGTTTCACTAAGCTAGTTTTCAAAAATAAAAACGGTTTCATCGAGAAAAAAATTTTTTAATGAAAGTTTTAATATAAAAATAAATGAAATCATTCTGAAAACTAAATTTATAAATATTTTGAACATAATTGTTTGTTATTGGGTTACGTTGGTGATTTTCGCCGCATCGTAGCTCCGAAGCGCCCCAGAAGCAGACCTTCAGTTTCAAAGCTCCGTTCTATTTTTTGCTAATTTAATACATAATAGAAAAGCTTTCTTTAATTAAATAGTTTGTTTACCAGAGTAGCAGTAAGCAGGCCGGATCGAAGTTTTTAGTTCTTTCGAACCGGCAAACCAATTTTTTTTATTAAAACAATAATATAAAAAGGTGGAATATAATGGAAGCTGCTGTTTGGGCCAGCCCGAACGCAAGAATTGCGGTTTGGGCCGTCTAAATCTCGGCCCACTTACAATTTTGTAATATCAACTATATTTTTTGAAACTAAAATAAATAATTTAAAGAAAAAAAGAAAATATGTCAAATGTTTTAATCATAGAAAAGTTTCAGTTTATTCAATTACAGGGGCGAAAGTCCTCAGCTCAAAAGTCTCTCTTGCTTTAAATAGTACGATCTCCAAAGCTAGTACTTTAGCCGTAGGAAAATCCCTGTCAAACTAGTATATGTAGGTTGCATTTAAATACATTGCTTTTGTAGAAGTACAAAAGCTATGCATTTAAAAACACGCTAATGATATGACAGTGAACGTAGTTTTACAAAAACTTGCGTCTGAACGGAAAATAAAATTATTTATTTATTAATATCAAAAAAATAACAGTACTCCGAAGAAATCAGATTCGATTGGCATATATTCTATCAAAATTTCTTGTTTATTTTTGCATTTTTATAAAATTTTGAAAAAAACTTTGATTTACAAAATTTTTTTTTGACAAAATCTTCTTTGGTCTTACTCTTTATGTTTTAAATTAGCGAAAAAATTAGGAGCCACTCCAGAGTCATAGCTTCGGGTCGGGAAACATTACTAATTTTAAACGCTGTTGTTGTGATTTTTTCATTGTAGTTTAACGTGCACCGAAAATACCATTGCTAACAATTAACAGCTTAACGTACGTGTCATTTATGTCTGCTGTCACAGTTAGAATCAATCACCGCAAAAAATCATAGGCAGCAATAATTACATAACCTTATTAATTTTTGAGATTTTAGGAAAATTATGATTGCTGAATTACTTTTGAATAAGGTTATTCCTGAACGCCCTCGAAACATAAATCCCAGTTTGCAAAGCGCCATGGAGTGAGTATTTATTCAAAATTATCAAAGCTAAATTTATCATAAAATATATTAAAGATTCTCGGCGCATCCTCATACATTGTACAGGAGGAGTTAATTAAAAACACACACACACACACACACACACACACACACACACTAGTGTTGTAAAAAGTTACTTTTACTTTTACTTAAAGTAATAAAAGTAACGGATTTTGGATTACCTTTACTTTTACTTTTACTCGACTTTTGAAATTTCAATTACTTTTACTTTTACTCTTACTCGACTTTTGAAATTTCAAATACTTTTACTTTTACTCTTACTCGGATTTTCCTCTGCAAATACTTAAATTAATTTAAGTAAAATTTAAGTAATTTGAAAGGGTAAATTCCCCATGGGCTTTTTGTAAAGTAAATGGCAAGAGAACATTTTTTAAGCCACTAACACGCTAAAACCATTTATTTTGACTAAAAACTTATTAAAATGATAATTTATACATAAAATTAGCAAAAAAACTTTGGAACAGATCTTTGGAGCTCCAAAAACCGGTGTTTTGCTCCGTTCAAAATTACTTTTATTATACTTTTACTCTTACTTTTACTTTAAAAAATAGGTCTTACTTTTACTTTTACTTTACTTAAATAAAATTTTTATCATTACTTTTACTTTTACTTTACTTAAATTAAAAAATTACAAATTACTTTTACTCTTACTTTACTTAAATTAAAATTTTTCAAATTACTTTTACTTTTACTTAAAATAATCCAAAATCAATACTTTTTACAACACTAACACACACACACACACACACACACACACACACACACACACACACACACACACACACACACACACACACACACACACACACACACACACACACACACACACACACACACACACACACACACACACACACACACACACACACACACACACACACACACACACACACACACACACACACACACACACACACACACACACACACACACACACACACACACACACACACACACACACACACACACACTCACACTCTCTCTCTCTCTCTCTCTCTCTCTCTCTCTCTCTCTCTCTCTCTCTCACACACACACACACACACACACACACACACACACACACACACACACACACACACACACACACACACACTCACACACACACACACACACACACACACACACACACACACACACACACACACACACACACACACACACACACACACACACACACACAAAAAAACGTTTAGCTGTAACACATTTAAAATTTTATATTGTGATTTATTTATAGCATATGATTTTTCTTTCAAAAGATCCACAATGGGTAACTTTTAAAAAAAACAAAGGAAGGGCGGGCGTCGATAATCTTGTGGAAAAAAACGTTTAACTTTAGAGTACTTAATTCTAATATTCTATGAACTGCTATTCAACAATAAAATATAAAATGTGTATTAACCCGTTCCCTTAATTGCCTTTTCCTCGGCTACAACCGTGAAACGTTCGTGCGACCTATGTCATACTTCCGTCATACCTAATTTTTCGCGCGAGTAGTGCTCAGTGAGCGAGCAAATTGAAATGGTTAAATCGGTACGGTGGCAATATGCAGATTTTTGTCACGGATACAATGTATTACGTAGGATATTTCATTTTGTAAAAATTTGCATATTGCTACCGTACAGCTTTAACCATTTCAATTTGCTCGCTCACTGGGCACTATTCGCGCACAAAAATTATGTATGACGGAAGTAAAACCTAGGTCATGCGAAGAGCTTACCGGGGTAAGGTTTACGTAAGACATTTGTCATACGAAAATACCACCATCGTGAGACGAAGATTTCACCTTTGTCGTACGAAGGTCTCACGGTTGTATCGGTGGTAAAAGGCCATTACGGGAACGGGTTAATATATATTTTTTTAATGTCAAACACTGTTTAGCTTGTTTTTTATTCAATCCCGCACTAGTATACGTTTAATTTAGTACATTGGTCCGGAGTTTATATTATATATTTTGAAAGTTCTTTTTGTACATCTAAAACCTGAAGGAAAAATGAAAGAAACCATGAAAGAAACTTATGATTGAATTATACCTGGCTGACCACGAAAATTAAAATGCAGATGAACGGACCAGTTAAAATTGTGCGGTTGTGACGTTTAAAAAAAAATAAGAATGCAATTTTTTTTTAATTCCAACTTTTTTCAAAATATACAAAAATTAATCAATTTTAGCCCTTAAAAAAATTTGCAATTGGATTCCAAAATTAAGTATAATTTGATAAATATTTATTAAAATATGGGTTTTGATTAGTTATGTTCCTCGGAGCTTCGCGCTCCTGAGCCCTAGAACGGAGTAACGCTTTTAGGAGCTCCGGAGCAACCCCCGTAGCTTCGCCCTATTTTTATACTAATTTCGTGAATAATTAAAAAGGGATGGCGTTAATTATTTTGTCAAAATTTTTTTGTAAACTAAATTTTTTTCCAAAACTTGTTTAAAACAATAAAAATGGTCCTACAAATACAGATAGAATCGTTTAAAGTATACTTCAAGCTTAAATAAGCTTCAAATAAATTACTCATTTAGGGGGCGATGCTCCGGAGTTCCCTTTGCTTTAAATGGGCGAAGCTCCGGAGCATGATATTGGAAAGTAGAAACATCACTAGTTTTGATCTTTATTAAATCGCTTTTATTAAAAATTTGAATGGTCTGATTGTTAAACTCGATTTAATATACTAAAATTATCGAGGCCAGCTGATTTTATTTGCCTATAATTTCGTTTATGAAAGTGTTGGTTCATGAAAGTTATAGCATTACGTAGGTAGAAGGCTTTAATATTAAATGGATATACCTTTTGTTTCTTTAAAAATTGACGCTTGAGTTTTTATAGACATTTTTAAGCAATTAAGTTGTTTTAAACCAAGATTTTTTCCTTTGGGAATATTATATATTAGTAATGTGCTCTGGAGCTCCGAGCTTCAGAGCTCCGGAGCAACCACCGGATCCCTTGAGCTCCAAAGCTCCGCCGTATTTGTTCACTAAATTTATGAATAATTAAAGTATGATGCCACAGATTATTTTGTTAAAATTTTTTTGTAATTTAATTTTTTTAAAAAAAATCTATTTTTAACGTTAGAAATAGACTTAAAAATGCGAATAAAGTAACTTTAATTGTAGTTTAAGCATAAATTAGTTTAAAGTCGTTCATTTAAGGGGCGCAGCTCCGGAGCTCTCTCCGCTTTAAATGGCCGGAGCTACGGAGCATGAGATTGGAGGGTAGGAACATCGCTATTATATATGTAGTTTTGTTTGGTAATGTGCACGCTTGCTTTGAAAAATCAATTGATAATGCAAATGCAACCAATTTAATAGTTTTATTTTAACTTAATGTGTTAACTGTTGTTAAATCTTTAAAGAATAAGACCCAGTTTAGCTAATCGGAAATGACAATCACAACCGCAATTTACTAAAGCTATTCATGTTGCAATTGCTCTGTTTATTTTTGCTTAGTTGATTTCTGAAAAAGTATAAATAGTAGACTATATAAAAGAAAATAAATTTTAAATTTTTTCATTATTTAAGTTATTACTATATTTATTAAGCTATTACTTTACTTTTTACCAAAAACATGCTTGTATATTGTGAATTTGAACTAAAAAACTTAAAAATATTAACCCAGTTTAAGATTTTCTAACAAATGTGTTTAGGTTGATTTTTTTAAAAATTTAATCGTTGTTGTTAAGATCGTGACATATTTAGATTAAAAAAGCATTTGAGTCAAACTGTTATTTCCCTCAAAACAAACTACTCCTTTAGATCAGGCTAAAATTTGACTATGTTGTAGTTGGGGCTAAAAATCACAAATAGCAAGCTTAAGATAGATAAGTGTAGTATTAAACATAGTTATAATAAATATCGTCAAACAAAAAAAAACTTTAAAAAAACTAAAACCATGATGGATGTTTCTTGTGTACGCCTGAAAGTGAAGAAGAATGAGAAGAACTGCGAACTGCACGCGTGTGTTCAGTAAAACAGATTAAAAAACTTGTTTGGGTTTTTCATCATAAAAACAATTGCAAATATCGCACTGTAAAAGATAGTAACATTGTTACTGGCTAAATTCTGGGAGGATACGCGGGGTATATTTTGGTAAAACAGCTGAGAACGTAAAGAGTTTGACGTGAGATAAAACAATGAAACCCGCGTTGTTGAGTATGCGCTTTGTAGTATAAAAGTTTACGGCAAAACTATAGACGGTAAAGCATTTTTAGAAGGTGGAGGTAAAGCACAATCCGATTTAAGACGTGTTATATCAAATAATTTTTTCTACTTTGGTCACGATAGTTTTGCTAGTTTATTTATTGAACTAATTTTTATAATAAAATGCCACTAAACTAAAATTTCGAAGCACCTAATTAAATACCTAAAAGCATGATATAACAAAAAATACTGAAAGAACAAGAAGAAAATTTCCTGAAAATAACGTTATTTAAAAAAATAGTTTGCAACTACAGTTTATGTGATTAAATATAATACTTTAATAGTGACAACGTATAAATACACACTTAATAACACCAATATAACTTAAAATATGTTTTTAAAAGCGTTTCTTAGTCAAAATTAGGATTTTAAAAGTTTTTTAAGATTTCGCCGACGGTCCATTTAAAATAGTCTTTGAGTAAAC
>JASAMX010019015.1:0-17983 GCA_030248175.1 Microlaimidae sp. YZB2_3 | reverse complement strand
CTTGAGTTACTTGAGGCCAAGAGGACTCGGAGCCAAGTGAGGACTTGAGCCAGTTGGCAACTTGAGCCAGAGAATCGCTAAAATGTGATCAAAGCCTAGGCCAACCCAAATCAGTCACATCCGAGTTCCCATTGGTCGTGGTCTCAAGTTCCCAAAATTCCATGGTCCAGTCTGCTTGTGGCTCAAGACTTCTGACGCTCAATTGACAGAATGGCTATAAAAGCAGAACAACCGCTCAAAATGATTCGTTTTTTTTCGTTTTGAGTTCAATATGAATTTTTTTAGAAATAAAAATTGAAATTTTATCAATCAACTTTCAACTTACTCAACTTTTGGTTTATCAAATCAATATGCTATCGTACCTTGACGCCAAAAAAAATCAGTTTATGTATCGTGATATGTCCCATTCATAACAACAACCCACATTTGTACGGCAATTTTTATAATAATCCATAAATACAATACAGAAAACAAAACATTTATTTTTTGCTTTTTAATTAAAATTAATTGATGTATCCGGTCAGTCGTAATAAAACGAAAAGGTGTTAAGAATATACTGGGTTTTAGAAAAACCAGCGAAAATTTTTTCACCCTATAAAAAGGGACTGCTACTTTTCATGGGTTCAGTTTAAGGTTTGTAAAACCTTCTTTTGTTCCTCGCAAGCATCCGTAAAATGACATAAACAGCTAAAACACGTTTATAATTTATAAAAATCGCGGCAAATATAGCTAAGTTTATTTTTAATATTATATAGCCGATTAAAAAAAATCAAAGTTCGCTCTGCTTAGTTTTTTAATCTAAACACATCAACTTTAGCAATCATATTTTATACACTAACTTGTCGCATTTTGAATATTTGTTTTAAAGGGAACGGAACCGGACGTGGTCCGACAGGCGAACTGGGCACGGATGTCGGTTACGAAAAACGGACTTCCGGAAAGTAATGCTTTTAAACTACTGTTGGATTATGAAAACTTTAAATAGTGTTTAAATGAACCAAATACACTTTCACATTTTAAATTAAATTATCATTGGATTTGATTTTTTTTTATTTTAAATTCAAGTTATCTTTTTTTAAACAAGCTAAATCTGTTTGCATTTAATGAATTTATGGTTTAGTTCAGAAACTGTTAAAAAATATATATTGTATAATTGGATGTCCGGAAATTAGAGTAAATTATTAGCATGGGTTTTTGACTATCTGGGAATTTTTTTGATAGTATTAGGTTTTGGTGAATGGTTAGAATAAGTCTTTAGTTGGGAAATTAAAGGGTTTCCAAAAGATATTATGCGAAACTGAATTTTTTAGTGTATATAGTGTCTGCAAAATAATGTTCGGAAATGACTCTTCATAAAAAAGGGCGGACTCCGTTAAAAAATATTTCTACTATTAAAATTTTTTAGGTTTTTTATTCAGCTTGATTTTAAGGTTTTGTTACGTTAGGCAAAAGTTTTTGTTTAGTCTGGTAGTTCAGAAGGATGTTTACTATGTACTAGTGTCAAAAATGTAAGTAAGCTATTTTTTTTAAAGCGTTAAAACTATACATTTATATTGTGTTTAAAAAATAATGAGCTCTGTGTTAACTCCGAGGCAGCAGGAAAACAATATTGTTTTCAGCTAAACGATGGAGCGCCTCCAGGCACCTTGGGACCGTCGTGTCGTAAAATGAGAGGTTGCCCACCGGGATGTCGTAGAACCGTTTAAATATAAGATATAATTTTATTGGAGTGATGAAAACGAAAACGTTAAAATAATTTTAGAAGTAAGTTTTTTAAGCAAATGGAAAACTACAAAATTTATATTTTTAAAGGTATAAAAATTAAATTTATAGGCACAGATATGAGTTATGAAATTTCAAGTTATGAATCATTTTGCGCTTTAAAGCAAAAAATGCGTCTAAACACTGATTATGCTTTAAATTTCGCGCGGGGGGGGGGCCTAGGAGCTCTCCGGTTTTCGAATCCGCGTCTGAGCAGCGATACACAAAACTTTAAGAAGGTGAAATTTAAAAATTGCATTATCACGAGTTGGCATAAATGTGCATTTCAACTTCCAATAAACTGGTAATTAAAAATAATAATAAATTATGCGTTATCCTCAAAATGGTAAAATATTTATTTTTACGTTTGAGAACAAAAACAACATGTTTGTTCGTCAGAAAAAGGTTTAACTGAAAAATTACTCACTTTCAAAACTTCTCTGAGGCAAAGAAACACTCTCGGAAATGTACAAATTTTCCAGTTTGAGATAAGTCTGAAAAAACACATAGTTTACATATAGTGCATTTAAATTTTAATTAAAAATCATAAGTCAAAATTAAAAAATATAGTAAAATATTATACAAATAAAATATAGTGGATAAAATATAATAAATATATTTTATATAGTGTACATTAGAGTAAAATAATTATTCTGAAAGTTAGTATCTAAAATATTTTACCTATTTTACTATTCTGAAACTGTAGGGAGTTTTTGTATCAAAAAATATTGAAAGTATTTTGTTATGAATGTAGGTGAAACGAATAACCAAATATATTTAGCACCATTAGAATTTGGACCTGGAACTTAGTGTACAGAGAGTAAATATAGTGTACAGAGAGTAAATTATGAACCTAAGTGAAGGAAATTTAACACCATATCTCAATTTGTAGGTGTACAAGTTCCCATTGTTGTTTTTGAGTTCCCAACCCATGGCTGCCAAGAACTGTATCACCAAATGTTATAGTACCATTATTAATTAAATACTATTGTGTCCATCCTTTGCTGTTTATCATTATGCCAGAGTGTATTCCTCAGCTTTAAAAAGCAATCTTGTATGGAATTTTGCTTTAAAAAACATTTGATTTCTAATATAGTGAGCATTGTTTAGTTTTTCAGTGCATCTGTTGGGAATTTGGAAATTTGTAAATTATTCGTTGCATAATTGGTGAATCTATACACTACCTTTAAAATAGTTTTTGTTATTTAGTAAATTTTATAAATATGTTTATTAGAAAAATATTTGGTGAACATTAGCTTCTTTTGGGTTAGCTATTTGTATTAAATTAGAATTTTGATAGAATTTTCTATATTATTTTTATTAGGAAAAATATAAAACATGATCAATTTTACCATTAGTAAACGAAAAAAAAATATACTTCACTATAGGTATATTGGGTTTCCAAATATTTTATTAGAGTAAATTACAGTAACATTATACTTAGGAGAGTAAATTATTCTGATAGGTATTAAACTATTAAATTATTTCGTTAACTATACTAAAAAATATATTTTGATGGTTACATTAGAGTAAATATAAAAAAAAAAAAAAAAAAAAAAAAAAAAAAAAAAAAAAAAAAAAAAAAATTATGTGTAAAATATATTTTATACGCATAAAATTAGGACATTATAATACACTTCAAATATAAAATATCAATGCACTTTATCTTGGGATTTTATTCTAGAATGTATTACATTATACTGTAAATATTAATTTATATACTGTTTATACTTATTCATTTCAAAAATAAATTATGACTCATTATAAATATAGTTAGAATTTACTGTACCCTACAGTGAATTTACCATTAGCTACAGTTAGTTGAAAAAAAAAAAAATAAATAGATTGATAGATTGTTACACTTTAGGTATTGGGAATTTGTTATTTCATAAGTATTAAAGCGTTCAAAAATTATTCTAGCTAGAAAAAATATCATAAAAAATTATTTTCAAAAAAAAAAAAAAAAAAAAATATATTTCTACAGTAAATTATTTTTGGTGAATAAATATATATTTAGTACAATTTCATTCTAAAACTATAAAACTGCAATTGTTTGCACTCCAACCAACTGGTAACTAATATCAAGCTTACATAAACTATGAATCAAAATTTAAAGATGCAACAAACATCAAATTTCTAATTTAAATCTAATTATGTATCTTGTTGATAAGATTAATCCACCCAACCGAATAATCATTTACACGCGCGCGCGCGCGCGCGCGCGCGCGCGCGGCGCGTGTGTGTGCGTGCGTTGCGCCTGTGTATGTGTTGAATAAAAATTTGACTACAAATAAATTTGATAAATTTTAGACACTATAAATCGTTTGTTTATTACATATATATTGTTATTATTCTTTAATTAAAAAGTCTATCATTTAGGTGGACATATGATAGATATAAATTCATCTATTATACTAAAAAATAGATTGATAGTGGATTTTTAACTTGTCACTTGCCTCATATCTGATAGCTAAAAAATATACCTTTATATTTGTTGATTTTGATAGTTTTGGGCGGTTTTCAAAAAATAGATTGTTACACGAAAAATAAATTATTATTGGATGAAATTATGAATTTGGAATTTTGAGTCTAGGTATAGTGTGAATTTTCGAAACTGTTTGCGAATGAATAAACGATTGTATAGGTGAATTTTTGGTTGTATTGGGTAACATTATAATATTAAAAAACAACAAAACATAATTTTTATGTGTTTTTTACAGTTAATTTTTTGCTACAACAAAGGTTTTTTTCAAATACACTTTCAATACGATAGTGGCTCAGTTTTAGTTAAAAAATTTAATTTAATTTTTAACTGAGAATGATCAATGATCAGAACGAAATATTCCGTGATCAACATAAACGTTTTAATTGTTGTTGCTGTAGCTATGTATCTGCTTAATTTCCATGTTTTATGACAGTTTATAAGCACGTAGTAAAAAATTACTGTGCACGCTATTATCGAATAGAAATATTGTTATTTTTTAGCACACTATAATATATAATAAACCAAAAATATATAAGGAATTACATAAGAATATCTTCATTTTAATTTTCATTCATTTATATATTATAATATAATAGTTAGAAAGTGTTAATAAATATGCGTTTTCTCTGCTTCTTTGAACGCGTGTATGGACAAGATAAATAATAAAATTGCACTTACGTTAATGGGGGTCTTCATTATTAATTGTTACAACCCAAAATGTATAATTGAAATTATATTAATGACTATTTTTTAGAAGAAAAAACATTTTTATACGTAAATTATTAATATTTCAAATTGCTTGAATTGTTTGGATATATAAAACAAAAAGTCTTTATCTCATTTTTGGTGAAATGCATACAATTAATCAAAATTAATTAACAAGACAAATGAAACAATAAACATTAAAAAAACATAATACTTGAGTTTGTTCATATTCCTTTTGTTGATTTAATTTCATTGTTGAAATTTTTTTTTAATTCGAAATACATGCATCTTGTCTAGAACATATATTTAAAATAAAACGATGAAGGTTAAAATTGTAAATTCATTTTTGCTGTGTTGCAGTACATTGTATTGATTCGCCAGACTGTACCACCAGTATTTGCAAACGTAAAAAAAATGAAATTAATATGTCCCCGTTTTACATAAGCTTTTTATGAAAATTTTAACCTTTACGGAAGTTGGATTAACTAATTCTTCTTCTATTGGCAAACCAGTTACTTTTAGAGTTGCTTAAACATTTTTACTCTGTAAAAATTATAATAGCTATAAAAATTTTTCTAATTTAAAAATTGAGTGTCGCTCTGGTATTTGCTCAAATAGATAAAAACTGGATTGAATCTATAGGCACCTTGCACTGGAACTCTGTTTATACATGAAGTATGCAATATACATAAGCGTCACCATAATAGATAATTACCGTATCTCCTACTTATCTTTTGTAGTATGCAGATCAACCGATCGAAATTTCGCGCGCTTTCGATCGCTTGATCTGCATACTACGAAAGATAAGTAGGAGATACGGTAATTATCTATTATGGTGACGCTTATGTATATTGCATACTTCATGTATAAACAGAGTTCCAGTGCAAGATGCCTATAATTTTTATGACCATTAAGAATGCAAATCAAATAAATGCTAACAGTATTTTTTAAATTTTTTGAAAATCCTCATTTTTTGCCATTTATAGCTGCTTTTAAACACATAAATTTTTTAAGTTTTACTTCCAGAAAAAATTAAAATTTGATGATTCTACAATTTTCAAAAATTTACATATAGGGGCCTATGCATTCTGAATCCAATCAACGCCAAGATACATATCCAATCCAACTTTGATCTATTTCTTATCTGTTCAAATAAGAACCATTGATCTAATAGCTTATATTTAGTGGTTGTATTTTCATATTAAAATACTTTTTCATAGCGAATATATTTAATTCTTATTTAATAACCATTATTAACATAAAAGATTATCTTCTTTTATCGTCGTTTTAACAAATTGTATGTATTATAATTTTTAGGGTCGGAGTTCCCGATACCCAACGACCCCAAAAAGCTTCGCCTATACAATATGCGTTTCTGTCCATTCGCACAACGAACAGTTTTAGCATTAGCAGCAAAGACAATACCGTAAGTAAAAATCAAAAGTTTCAAAATTGCGTAAAGCCATCCAATAAGTAATAATTTTATTTTTATTGGCTTTAAAAGTTTCACCACTTCGGTACATATCGGCCACAATTTAGTACAAACTGTTATTAAAATATTTAAAAACCTATGAAAAGCTATCAAAATACAACAAATAAGAAGGTTATCCTTTTAGCTAGGGATGTGGCAAGTGACAAGATTAAAAATCACAAACCTTGTCGAAGAGTTTCGGTTTGTATAATCAATGAACTTGTCTGTCTAACATAATCAAATTGCAGGCTGTGTGTCCCACCACTAAATAAAAAGTCATCAGACTTTTTTAATTAAAGAACTAATAACAATATATGTAATAAAACAAACGAGTTTAGTATGTCTAAAATTTCTGGGCATAGCTTAAAAGAATTTTTTGTAGTCAAATTTTTTTATACAAGAACGCACATACGCACGCACGCACGCACGCACGCACACACACACACACACACGCGCGCGCACACACACTAGTGTTGTGTTTTTTTTCTTGGTTGTTTTTTTTTTGTTTTTTTCTCTTGAATGCACACACACACTCACACACGCTCTCGCACACACACACACGCGCACGCACGCGCGCACACACACACGCACGCGCGCACACACACACACACGCACGCACACACACACACACACAGACACACACACACACACACACATACACACACTTTAAACGTGCATAGTTTATTTGGTTGGGGAAAAATAGGTGGATTTAAAATCTATCATCAAATCAAAGCAATTCACATAATTAGAGATTAAATTAAAACTGATGTTTGTTGCATATTTTTTAAATTTTATTCATAGTTTATGTAAGCTTGATCTATCAATAATCAGCTTATTTTAACCCAGTTCGTTTGGATCAATATAAACAATCCAGTATGGTTTGCCTTTTTATAGTTTTAGAATGAAATTGTCTTAAAATGTGTATTTTATCACCAAAAACATAGTTTTCATAATTTAGTGTGGAAGTAATCAATATCAATTTAAAACGTAAGCCGGAGTGGTTGTTTGAAAAAACCCCGATAGGAAAAGTACCCGTTCTTGAAGCTGAAAATAAAGTAAATTAACACTATTCGTTTTTTATGGTAAAAACCGGAGTTAAATTTTCTCACTCGATAATTTTGAAAACTTAAGATGTTGTTTTTATGAAATAACAAAACAACTTGCAAATCCCGTGTAAAAATTGACGACGACATATGCTCTTATTATGACATATTTCAAACTAGGCTGTTATAATAGCACTTTAATTTCATGTTCATTATTTTAATCTACGTGAATTATTCTCTAGAGTATGCTATTATAATGGCATAACTTAATTTTCCCCCGAGTTGAAATGAATAATATGAAGAAATATTGAATTAATAAATCAAACTTAACTTGGTATAAAATTAAGTTATGCCATTATAATGGCGTACTCTCCATAGAAATCCGAGTAAATTAAAGTGGTAAGTATTTTATTATAACAGAAGTGCTATTATAATGTCCTAATTTGAAAAGTATGCCATTATAAAGACACACAGTACACCGTCGTAACTTTTATACAGAGTTAAACATTTTTGTTATAATATATATTTTTAATAGCCCTACAAAATTAACACAATTATATATTTTTATACTAAACTTCTTAACCATTGCATAGAATTTTTAATATAGTTATAAACAAAATAATTTAATAGTTTTAAACTATCAGAAATAATGCCCTAAATCTACTTCTTCCCTAAGGTATTTTAATGTTACTTGTAATTTTGGGGAAATAATAAAAAAACCTTGGAAGTTTTTCAGCATTCCCTACATTCAGTGAAGTCTCGCAACAAAGATGTTGCTAATCGTAAAATAATTAATTGTTTTTATATGGTATTAATAAAAAAATAATATAGGAAAATTTTATCGAAAGTCTTTCCTAGGGGATAGTCACTTTCTGTACAAAATAGCGGGACCGACGAGAAACCTAATACCAACGCTGAATTTATTCTGTTATAAACATATTTTATTTGAATTATTTTCTTAAATAACAAAAACTATTTTTAAAGGTAGTGTATGAGTCAGCGATATGCAACGAGTGGTTAGACGACGAATTTCCAAATACAAAGCGAATTCTTCCAACAGATGCCACTGAAAAAGCTAAACAAAAAATGCTAGCAGAAAGGCTTTCAAAGGTATGCTAGAAATCAAATGTTTTTTAAAGCAAAATTCCATACAAGTTGTCTTTTTAAAGCTGGTAAAATACACTCTGGCATAATGAAGCTCCTGAGATAGATTGACGGCGGAGAAAATCAACACCACGAAATAGTGATATTTAATTAATAATACTATTATGGGCACAGTCCTTAGTTGTACTATGAGCGTTGGTGATGTGGGGTCTTTAGAGCAACAAGAAGGGAACTTGCAGCCATGAGAAATTTTTGGGAACTTGGAGCCACGAGCAATGGGAACTTGTAGCCTTTAAGAAAAAATTGGTATGGTGTTAGATTTAGGTTTCGCTTAGGCTTAGGTAAACGTTTTAACGATTTTTACTTTCGGCTCCAAGTTTCCTACATACTTACGGCTCCAAGTTCCCCACTTACGGCTCCAAGTTCCCTATTTTTGGGTCCAAGTTCCAGGTCCAAGTTCCCAAGGCTCCATCGACCCTAAATCCTGTTGGTTATTCGACCTTTTTAGCCTTGCATTTATGACAAAAATACTTTTCAATCCTTTTTGATACAAAATTCTTGTCGAAAACTTTCCGTACAAGCTTTCGGAATAGGTAAAATAGGTAAAATTTGCAATACTAGCTTTCGGAATAGGTAAAATTCGAAACTTTACAGTCTCTGTGGAATTATATTTATTTATCTAGTTTATCCACACTTTAAATTACATAGGGTTTTTTAAAAAATCTTGTTTATTTTTATAATAATGTTTGCTTTTATATTTTTTTAATTTCAACTTATGATTTTTAAATTTGGAAATTGATAGACTTCGAATGACCTATATGTATAAATTATGTGTTTTCGGGCGTTATCTTCAAACTGGAAAAACTTTTATTTTCTACATTTCGAAACAAACGTGTTTCTTCCTCAGAAAAAGTTTTAAAAGTGAGTAAACTTTCGTTAAACCTTTTTTCTGACGAACAAACATGTTGTTTGTTCTCAAACGTAGAAAATAAATATTTTACCATTTTGAGGATAACGCTTGAAAACACATAATTTATTATTATTTTTAAATTCAGTTTTTATTGGAACTTGAAATGCACATTTATGCCAACTCAGTGGGCAGTGAACACGGGTGATGTATGCAATTTCGCAAAAGCTCTGTCAAGTTTTTAAATTTCACTCTTAACCCTTTGCGACTGTTATCGCTGCTCAAACGCGGAGCGTAAATCGCTTCTCGCGTCTCAGTGTACGAAAACCGGAGACGGGTGTACAAGCCCCCCCCCCAAGCACGAAGTTTAACAGTGAGCTGCACTGGCGCATTTCTTAATCCATGTTTAGACGCGATTTTTTGCTTTAAAAACACAAATAGTTAATAACTTGAAATTTCATAGTAACAGCTTTTGGCTGTTGCGCTTATAAATTTAAATTTTTATACCTTAAAAATATGAGAAAATAAATTTTGTAGTTACCTATTTTTCATTTGCTTAAGAAAACTTACTTCTGAAAAATTAGTTTTTTTTTAATTCGCTAAAATTTTGGTTTTCATCACTCCAATAAAATTATATCTTATATTTAAAACGGTTCTACGACACGACGGTCCGGTGACACAACGGTCCCGCGACACGACGGTCTCAAGAATTACGACACGACGGTCCCAAGGTGCGACACGACGGTCCCGAGTGCGTAATGCGTTTCCTACAGCTATGAAAACAATATTGTTTTTACCTGCTATTGCTATCAAGTTTTAACACAGAGCTTCTGAATTATTTTTTAAAAACAAACATGCAATATAAATGTATTTTTTAACGCTTTAAAAAAGAAAATACGCGCTTTCTTACATTTTTTAAAACTGGCACTAGGAAACAATACAATTTGCGTGCATAAAATATTTAAAAAGAATATTTTCTGAAGCACTTTTAACTTCCCAACTAAAGAAAACTTTTTCCTAAGCGTAAGCAAAACCTTAAAATCAAGCTAAAAAACATAAAAACTTTTTAAAAAAGCCTAAAAAAATTTTAAAAGTGTCGAATATTTAACTGTTTAAAATCACCTTTTTTATGAAGATATTTTGCAAACATTATTTTTGCAGGACACCGGTAAATTTATTGTATTGCGCTAGAAAAAAATACATTTCGCATAATATCTTTGGAAACACTTTTAAATTCCCAACTAAAGACAACTTTATTCTTAAGCCTAAGCAAAACCTTAATATCAAGCTAAAAAACCTAAAAAACCTCCAAATAGTCAAAAAAAGTTTTAACAGTGCCGAATATTCTACTGCTTAAAAAAATCATTTTTCCTAACGCAGAAGGTATTTTTGCCGGACACCAATAAATTCCTTGTATTTACGAGATAATACAATATAATTATTTGTTCTGTTAAATTTTAACAGTTTTGCATTGAATTAAAGCATAATTTAAAAAAGTTATTCGTTAAATGCAAACAGATTTAGCTTGTTTAAAAAAGATAACTTGAATTTTGAAATTTTAAATAAAAAAAAATCAAATCCAATGATAAATTTCAACTCATAAATATATTTCAAATTAATTTTAATTTAAAATGTGAAAGTTTTAAAAATCATTTGTATATTTTATTTGGTTTAATTTAATTAATTTGGACGCTATTTAAAGCTGTAAAAGTTTTGTTTTTCTTAGTGTTGCAACAGTAGCATTGCAAAAGCATTCTTTCCGGAACGTCGTTTCGTAACCTTTCTCATTCCTGGGACCGTCGTGTCGTACCATTCGCCTGTCGGGACCGTCGTGTCACTAGACCTTCGTGTCTCGGGACCGTCGTGTCTTTTTCCCTTTAAAACAAATATTCAAAATGCGACAAGTTAGTGTATATAAAATATGATTGGTAAAGTTAATGTGTTTAGATTAAAAAACTAAGCAGAGCGAAGCTTGATTTTTTTAATGGCTAGTATAATATTAGAAAATAGGAACTTCACTATATTGCACAGATTTTGTATAAATTATAAACGTGTTTCAGCTGTTTATGTCATTTTACGGATATCTGCGAGGAACAGAAGAAGGTTTTACAAACCTTAAAGAATCACTTGAGCTCCATGAAAATATTTTGAAAGGCAGTCCCTTTTTATCAGGTGAGAAAATTTTGCAGGTTTTTCTAGGACCCAGTATAATAATTTTTGACGCATTTTAATTTTTTCTCAGACTGACCGGATACATCGATTAATTTTAATTAAAAAGCAAAAAATAAATGTTTTGTTTATGTATTGTATTTATGGATTATTATAGAAATTGCCGTACAAATGTGGGTTGATATATCTAAATGGGTGGGACATATAAACGATACATAAACTGATTTTAGCGTTAGAGGTACGATCGCATTGTGGTTCAATTAACGGGAAGTTTAATTAAGGTTGAAAGTTTAAAAATAATGAATCTTACAATTTTTTTACTATTCTTAAAAAAATTCATATGGATTCAAAACGAAAAAAACAAATCATTTTGAGACAGCATTTGTTTTCTGCTTTTTATCATTCTGTCAATTGTTTTAAGAATCTGATAATAATCTATAATCTGTAATTACAATAATCCAAACAAAACAGGGTAATTTTTGTTTTGTATTGCAAGTAATTTCACTAACGAAACTTGTGCAAAAGAAACTGTCCGATTATCACAAATCAAAGTTCTATATCGCCTGAACTAAACTGCTCTTTTAATACCAAACCTATGCCTTCGTAAAATTTGATATTTAGAGTGCTCCACTACAAAATTACAGGATTTTTCAATTTCAGCTCGATTGGCTGAGGGCGATATAAGAATTTGATTTGTGACAGTACTCCTTAAGAATTTTAGCGCGAAGGTAATTTATGTTTAACTGAAAATAATACATTTAATTTCGAAATTATAAATGTTTCTAATTCCAATGTTTTAAAATTCTGCAGGTGAGGATTGCGGATTCGTTGACTACATGCAATGGCCTATTTTGGAGCGTTTAGATGCACTGGTACAGGTGGATCCGGAAAAACACGGATCGCTTTTTAATAATTCCCCTAAAATACAGGAGTACATCAAAAGGATGAAAGAACGGGCGGAAGTGAAAGCTTGCTTGCGGGAACCCCAAGCACACAAGGGATTTTTCGACAGTTTTCGCCAAGGGGAACCCGACTACGACTACGGACTGTCTAAACTATGAATAAAAATTTATCTTTAATATTAATTTCAAATTAATCGATATCAAGCAATAAATTAAATGAATATAACTAAAGGTGGATAGTCTAATAAAGGTATGTCACAGCGGTCTGTAGCAGCGTGCATCATAAAATCCAATTCGAGCCGCATGTCCGGCCTAGGGCCGCATGTCCGGCCTAAGGCCGCATGTCCGGCCTAAGGCCGCATGTCCGGCCTAAGGCCGCATGTCCGGCCCTAGGACCTCATGTCCGGCCCCAGGGCCGCAGCAAAATTTGCTCCCTTGTGCTCGTACATGCCGCTCTAGGCCGGACATGCGGCCCTAGGGCCGGACATGCGGCCCTAGGATCGGACATACGGCCCTAGGCCGGACATGCGGCCCTACGCCGGACATGCGGCCCTAGGCCGGACATGCGGCCCTAGGATCGGACATACGGCCCTACGCCGGACATGCGGCCCTACGCCGGACATGCGGCCCTAGGCCGGACATGCGGCCCTACGCCGGACATGCGGCCCTAGGCCGGACATGCGGCCCTACGCCGGACATGCGGTCCTAGGGCTGGAGATGCGGCTCGAATTGGATTTTATGATGCACGCTGTTACAGACCGCTGTGACATACCTTTATTAGATTATCCATCTTTGATATAACCTTTTTCGTTTGCTGAGCAAAGTTTTTTCGTCTTGCAGTTTTTTAGAATTGGGTCAAAATGTGTTTCGTTTTGTAAATAAAAACATTGTTTTTATACAAAGATTTGTACTTACTTCAAAAAAGCTCATTGACGCAGAAGCAAAAGGGAAAGGTTAGGAAATAATAGGTTTTGTTTGTCGCAAACTGTGTTAAAAAACTTTTGTGTTATAAAAAATAACTTAATATTGTGTTAATGGGATATAACTTTTTAAACAACTAGATTTTTGTGGAATACTGAAGCTGCAATTAAAAACAAATGTTTTGCAGTAATTTTAGGTTAAATGTTAACATTAAAAAATGATAAAAGTTCTGCTAATTTTTGTTTTTGATAAAAGATAAGGCTCTGAAATTGATTGCTTTTTTATAGTGCTAGCTGTTACAATACTTAATTTATGCATTTTGAAAAGCAGTTTTTTACACAAATAACGCGGCTTTGAATTTCTTGAATAACTTAAGCTTATTGTTATTGTTTTGATGTTGAATAAATTTAGTTTCATGTTAGAAAAATTTATTTTTAAGAATAAAATTATTTGGACAATTGTTTTTTTCTTTTGCAACCGCTAAACTGCATAAAAATCCGTAAGGATCAAGGTTTATTGCAGATCAAAAATGTGCATTACAAAAGTTTTAAGCTTATAATTGGGCACAATCCTCAAAAGCTGTCGTTTTGCCATTTCAAAAACCACTGTGGAACTATTAAATCAAGAATTATAATAAAAGTTTTTTAGTCAACAGAACGAAGTCTTGAAATAATATTAGAAAACAACAGAAATTAGTGAAATAAAAGCTTAATTACTGTCGATTTCTGCACTCTATATATAAATGTCCTACATAGGGTTATAAAAAATTATAAATAAATTACTAGGCTGTTTAAAAACTCACACAAAGATAACTTGGCTATAAACCAGTCAACTAGAAAATGGTGGTTTACAAATGGTTTTCAACAAAGATTTATTATGGTAAACAAAGCAAAAATTAAAAAATTAGTGGAATTCATAATAAGAAAATCCAATTTTAAATTTGCCAATTATATTTTTAAGCAAACAAGCGGAATATTAATGGGAAACAGTTCCAGTCCACTGTTGGCTGATCTTACTTTATGAATGATTAAATTTCAGTTTATGATTAATTCTAAAAATAAAAATTTATCAAAACAGTTTAATTATGTTTTGTGTTGAAACGGTACTAATTCTCGAAATAAAAACTATATAACGACGTTTCGAGACATAAAACTTGTCACTTCATCAGGTAAAAAACTAAAAAACTAACACTGTTGCAATCACATAAAAACACAACACTACAATTCGCAAATAGCTGAAAACTTAATAATTAATTAAAGAAAATCGACTGAAAATAAAAACAGACAACAATTGTCCAAGGAAAAAACCCAAAATAGTTAAGAAAAACAAGTTTTTTTGTGACGAAGCAGAAAAGTAAAAAAGAGTGACAAAACGCGTTCACAGCGACAGTGTTATGAATTTCGTTTTTTGCTCGATTTATGGAACGCCTATAATTTAAAACAAAGGTGGATAATAAGACATTTGTGTTTAACAAACGCAGCTATGCGAAAGACAATCAGCGGACGGACGGGTGTCATCATGACGGACATATGTCATCGTGACAGACGGGTGTCATCGTGACGGACGGGTGTCATCGTGACGGACGGGTGTCAGTTTGACGGACGGGTGTCACGATAAATTATTTGTCGTGCTGGCTGACTTTCAAAAATTTTTACAATTTAATACCGTAACTTTTTTTTAAAACTCAAATGATAACAAAAAACAAAACAAATGCTGCGTCAAAACCAGAATAAATAATACAAAGATATTATGCAGCATAAAATCATATTGACACAAATTTAACCAATTTAAAAAAGGGGTAAATTTAACCCTTTTAATATAAAAAAAACCGCGAAAAAGACCGAAGAAGAAACATTTTTGTGTTAATTTGTCATAAAATGGATTAAAAAATACGCCCACAATTATTTAACAGGACTATTTGTTAAAAAAACAACCAACAAAAGTTTTTAGTTTAGTTTAAAAGTGATAAGTGAAAAAAGCAACAGAATATGACACGCAAATGTGCACAACTTTAGTTTCTTTAAAATAAATATTTCTTATTTTATTTTCATTCGGGATTTTTTATATATACAAATAAAGAAATGAAATTAAACATTAATATTTAAGTTAGAAATATGCATAGACGAGAAAAAACACGACTAAAAAGGGGTTCGAATTTAGAACCTTCAAAGGCATATCCAAAGACCATCCACTGCGCTACCGTAATTATGAGAGAATTTGCCTAAAAGCGAAACTGCTGTTTGCAACCACCAGTGTTTCCAGTAATATTTTTACTCTTCTTTGATGTTTTGGGAAATTTTTCAAAATAATGTAAAATGAACTTTATTTTGCATTAAAATTCCTACAAATCTGCGGTAGTTTTTACTAAAATTTATTAGTTTGTGTTAAGTTTTATCGTATTTTTGATTTAAAAAAAATACTAAATATGCATTTGTTGCGTTCTTTACAATGCTTTAATAAGTAAAATATAAAATATTCAAGGATTTTTAATGATTTATTTTATTTTTTGTCATTTTTTATGGTTTCCGGTATTTTTTTATTTGTCACTTCATTTTTTTTAAGAAAAGGAAGAAGAATCCGACTTTATTTCTATGCCGTTAAATATATCCAGTTCACATTTATCTCCTTCCCCTCGGTACTCCAAATAACACCTAAAGAAGTGTAGAAAAAAACCCATTGAAACTTTAAAAAATGTTTAAAAAAACAAATTATTATGCCAAACTATATTTTTTTAAAACTAAATGACTTATAATCTCTCTAAGTATATTATTCTTTTTATTTTTGCATTATATGTATATTATTTTCATGAGAATACTGAGCAAAATGTTTGAAAGCCAGTCAAGAAGATTAAATAAATATCTTTAAAAACTTGGTTTGTAAAATGATTATCGTGACACTCGTCCGTCACGATGACACCCGTCCGTCACGATGACACCCGTCCGTCACGATGACACCCGTCCGTCACGATGACACCGTCCGTAACGATGACACCCGTCCGTCCGCCTGTTGTGTTTCGCATGGCCGCGTTTCTTAAACACGAGTGTCACACCTTTGTCCCGGATGATCGTTATCCACCTTTGGTAAAACACAGTCTTAGGCTCGGTTAAAACTTGGTCGAATGTTTAAAGTATTAGATTTAAATAACCTATTTTGGTTATTGTAAAGGCGTTTTTTATTTTAAAAAATGTACACTTAAAAAACTAACAAAATCTAAAAAAACTGCATTTGATTTATTCAAAAATAGGCTTTTAAAAATTTGTTGTTTGGGAACTGTAGAGGTATAAACGGAATTTTTTAATCATTTTCTTTATTTGTTCGACCAGTTTTTTGGCTTTATACTTATCATCTAATAGTGACTAACATTTTACAGTTTAAACATATAGCAAAGAGTCTGAGCAAAGCCTCGCATATATATTATTATATATATTTCTATATTATTTTTGAGAAATTTTTTTCGGTCTATTTATAATTTAATACAACCTAGTAAATTATGGGTTATGTAACCGCACCCCTACACATGATGGTGCAAATCGTGTTAAATAGATGCTTTCACGTGAATTTAAAGGTTGCCGAAATTAACAAAATCTTAAATTGCACAATTAATTAAACGCATTGCAAAAAGTTTTCGAAGAAAATATCAAAACATGAAAATTAACAATTTTGAGCCTTAAATAGAAGTTATTTCTAAATTTCGTTCTAAATTTGATGCAGTTTGAACACAAAGCAAAAATCCAGAAAATCACAAAAAATTCACGTTTTGCATGAAAATGTTGATAATGCAGAATAACATGAATAAAAAACTTTGCAAAAATACTTTATTCAACATTCATCCAGTTAGTTTCGTGCTTGTTTTTTGTGTTTTAAAAATAAGCCAATTTATTAACACCCTAAATTTGTGGCCGAAATTAAGGCTTGGCTGAAATTAAGTCAGATACTCGATTATAAATTAATTTTGTTATTTTATATACTACATAAAATAAATTGTTTTGTTTCATTAGTAAAATTACCAAAAATTTTTAATATTGCGTTTTGTTTACACGTGTTACTTCAGTTTAACCAAAGTTTAAGTCCTCGCTAAACAAAATGTTTACAAAACTTTGTTCCGCATATGGAATCTTCATGCAGTAAACTAAAGCTTTTCAAAGATAAGCCCTAAATTTAATAAACATTCTGAATTACCCCAGAAATAATTTGAATTTCTTTATTTACAATTTAAAAATCCAAATGAGAGATATGACAAGAAAGATAAAGCACATATACCATTATATTAAATGAAAAAAACACACAAATAAATATAAAAAAAGTAATTAGGAATGTTGTACAGTACTGTGCGCGAAATGCAAGATATTTAACTATAAGTAAATAAAAGGAGAGAACACAAAGAGCCCGAAGGCTGCTCACATGTGTCTATTAAATTTAATAAACGTACAAAAATCGACAGTTTCTAATTTATTTTTGAAAATTCTTAGTGTTTTATATTCAACTATATTTTTAGTAAAAAGTTCCAATATTTTG
>JASAMX010019012.1:0-11375 GCA_030248175.1 Microlaimidae sp. YZB2_3 | reverse complement strand
ATTGATTCAGTTTCATTAGCAAAAACACTTGCGGTTGCAACCGCCATTTATGTCGTTATGACAACTCTACGTTCCAAACGCACAGGGTCTATCAACTTCCTGCGCTCTTCATTTTGTAGGAGCTGCCAATATAACTGCACAGTACAGTGAAATAACACTTGGTACTGAAAACAGGAAGTCGGATAATTCCTGTGCATTACACACGCTTGCCACCGCACTATTGCGTCAATTAAAAAAACATATTTTAATAATACAAATAATTAAGAAATACAAAAAAACAATAGTATTTTAAGAATTTAAATGTTAATAAGAATATTCTTTCAAATTCATGACAAAGGTTTTAAGGATTAATGAAAATATGTTAAATATATTTTCACTTGTCCCAAATCCCAAACTTACGCAATACTAAAACTTTCAAAATTATTGTTGGGTACAATTTATTCATGGGATCTGCTTGAGTGTTAAAAAATTTAGCATATTAAAATATATCTAAATGTCTTTTTATTTGATAAATAAAATTTTGAGTAGGAATCATTGTTATAAACTTAAAGTTTAAAAAAGCATAATAAACGTTACGATAAATTTCTTCTGTAATCGCGTTGTAGGCAAATGGAATACATTGTCTCAAAACCAAACTTCAGCTATCTCATTTCTTTTTTTTAAAACTTTACTAGGATTTAAACTTTTTATAATGAGACTATCCTTAAAAAATGATCTAAGAGTAGAGCAGTAAAAAGGGGCCATTTTTCCCCGGGCGTATGTTTAGACAGAAAAGATGTGGACTAGTCTGAGATGGACATTATGTGGACTATAGGAAATTTGCATTTGGTTTGGGCAGCTGCTCATTGAATAAAAATTTCTACCATACGATAATGATTTGTTTATACATTGATCTAATCCCACAGCACTGTTGCATTTTGAAATTTGTAATTTGTAAATTGAAAAAATCATACTCACAACAATCTTTGACATTAATAACTAATTATTAATATTAATATTAATTATATATAGTTTGGAAAATGCTAGTTATTTTAAAATAAAGTTTTTGAGGGGTTTCTAAAACTCTGTTTTCTTTTGGTTTAATGCTTCCTGATAACATTAAGGTTTAATTACTTTTTTTTACTTTAACTTACTGTAGATCGCCGACAACCGAACTAGATGAAAAAAAAACAAATTAAACATAAGTTGTTTTTTTTTTATTTTAAACGAACCAAAGACACATTTTTTGAAATATTTTTAATCTTAATAACTTAACGGGATTTGAAAGTTTTATTGTTACTCCTACAAATTTGAAAATGAAACTAATTCAACCAAAAACAAAGATAAATATATATTTTTTTGCTTTGAATTAAAAATTTGTATTTAATAAAATAATGTTGTAGACCTTAATAAAATTTTCAACTATTTAAGGCTTTTTCACAATGCCTCATGATACATATCCTATTTACGATCAGCCTCCGATGGCTATACATCCTGAATCTCAGAGAAGTCCTAATTACAGCAGTACAAACTACAACAGTCCAGCAGTGGGCTCTGCAATGGGTGGAAAAAGGCGATCGTGGCAGGACCTCGTCGCTGAGTCTACGAGTACAGTATCCGCCGACGGCAATAGCACAATTCTTAACAACACTTACGGTAAATTTAATTAAATTGAATTGAAATAAAGGAACTCTAAAAAATGCGACAGTTATCTGTGCCAATCGCTAACGAAAAGAGCTGAAAAATAGCGAAACGCAATTTAAAAATATCGTTATGGTCTTTTTAAGACTAACCTTTAAGCAAAAAAAGTTACTACGGTATAAACGTCGTATTTTTAATTGACCATAGCCATTGTAAAAATAAATTATGTTATGTACAAAACGTCTTATGCTGCGTAAATCCCCTCGATCTGGTTTCCTTTTTTTTACTGATTGTTTTTGCAAATTATGCTTTTATAAAATTTATTTAGTTTAAAAAACTTTTTAATGTTTAAAGTGAGTTTTACAATTATTTTAGATTATAAAAGTCGATAAAATATATTATTAGTCATATTTTATAAAAAAATTATATCATTGATTAAAAAAGTTCAATTTAAATTCAGTTTATTTGAAATATAACTGCGAAATAAAAAATAAGGTTTTTAGGGCTTTTCCTTTGGTATATTTTTTGGTGTATCGTATGTTTAAGCGTGCAATTGCTCTATTGATAAATTATAGATGTTATCAATTAAAAAATAAAATTAATTTCTAGTTTTTTTAAAAAAATTCAATAGTGACGAAATAATACTTTTTACGTTAAGGCTCATTACTCATCTCAATCAGGTAATATGCGCTTATAACAAAGCTCCATTTGGACCACTCCAAAACCCTTTCGTTTTCCGCAGTTGGAGTGTGCCCCAATGTAAGTAATTCGTACCCTACATATAAAGGCCAAATAATT
Source organism: Microlaimidae sp. YZB2_3 (assembly GCA_030248175.1). Taxonomy (NCBI): domain Eukaryota; kingdom Metazoa; phylum Nematoda; class Chromadorea; order Desmodorida; family Microlaimidae; species Microlaimidae sp. YZB2_3. The sequence continues at coordinate 8,957 of JASAMX010019012.1, read as the reverse complement.
TGTGATTATGTTTTCAAAATTTTATAATTTTTTTTAATTTTATTTGCTATTATTTAGGAAGTGCGAGATAATTTCTACCAGAAAATATAATAAATGTTTAAACTAATGAATTGTAGGTTATGGCGTGGACGGTGGAAGTAAGCGGCAATCTTGGCTAAATTTGGTGGACTCTCAGGATCAGCTGAACCACGCCGGTAAAAATCCAGTCTCCACAAACCCCTCAGGAAGTCCCGCGGGACTGAAAATAGTCACCGTGACTGATAATGGACGCTTTCAAAAGGAAAAAGTCACCACGCGTGGCAACACCACTTTCAGCAGCGGTGCCAGCACTCCGTCCGAATTTATACTCGCAGTAAGTAAAGGACTTCAGTTCGTCGATAATGCAGATTGAGCCACAATGCGTATAAAATCTATGCGACTGTGATTTATTTTGAATTTCTAACAGCACTTTATTAATTATAAAAAGTCGCAGTCGCGCATGTTTTACAATGGCTCTGACTTATTTTGCCGTAGAAATGACAAATTGCTGCGTGCTGTTTGTCTTTAAATGTACGTGACTAGTGACTGGTTATGCCCTGTTCTCATACCTTTTCTGAAATGTCCAAAATATAAAAACAGAAAATGATTTAAAATGGTTTTATTGATTATGAAAAACGTATATTTTTCAAGGGTTAGATTTAGCCTTTGGCTAGGGACATTTACTTCGCACCCCAACAAGGGAACAGCATCAGATCAGGGTATATGAATAAAACATTACCTAATAGAATTTTTAAAAAAAATGTTATTCCTTATGTTTATAACAACCCGTTAAAAAAGTACTGTCCGAAATCGAACTTTGAATTTTTTGAGGTTAAAAAAGAATGAGGCTTCAGAGCCATCGTTCAGTTAAGAATAAATAATTGCATTGATTTGATTTAGTTTAGTTGATTTTCTGCCACTTTGATAGAAAGGCCATTGTAGCGATACCATTTATATAAATTTTAATAGGCTTTAAAACATTTTTGTTGCGGGAACTTACCAAATTGAAATAGTTTATTGACATCTTTACAATCGCAAAAACTCTTTTAAAAAAATATCTGTCACTGCTGAAAAATATTTTAGAATGTAGATTTATTCAAATATAAAAACAATACCGAAAAATATAACGATTTTCCAGTGAATAAAAATCCGTGTTTTTCAGCTTCCACATTGCTTAAATTTATTGTTGTTCGCTGTAATTTCCGCAAATTTTCAGCCTCATTCCTATTCCCAAGAGCAGCTGCCGTCGAAAGCGGGGGCGGCCGAGCCCGTGTTTGGCCACTCGGCCACCACCAGGACAAGCACCAAAAACAGACAATACATCAGCGATTTCGGATCCCCGATCCGGAATCGCCGGAGTCGAACCAACGGTCCGGTCACGTGCCCCTGCAGCGCCAGACGGACTCTAATTATCGTTTGCGTTATCGCGGCACTCCTGGCCGTGGCCGCCATTATAGGAATCGTCGTCAGACAGCAGACCAGCTATCCCAGAGTAAGTTTCTGTCGGTATTAGCAAGAATGCAGAAAAGTAGACAATTTCCGACTCTGGGTTTAACAATTGTTTAGTGTTATATGACGTTTTCAAATTACGTCTTGTCACCAGTCTCAATCATTTTGAACAGACTATAATTGCATGTTAAGCTATCCATATTTAGATTTTTTTCACGTAGAAATAATAATTTGTAAACGCAACAGCCCTAAATGGAATTTTTCCAGATAATACACTATTGAATAATTTATATTGGTCAAAATATTCCACGTTTAAATACATAGAGTAATTTATAATTCCGATGCAAGAAAAAACCAGAATATTTGACATCATTATAAGAAAAACCCTCATCTAAAAATTTCACGTTCACAATTTTTCTCCAGTTCGAAGTTTGCAAAGTCAAAAATTGTAAATGCAAAATTTATAGATAAAATTTTCATAATAATACTGTCGATTAATGCAGATAGTTCGAAATATTTCATATTTTAACATGTAAAACAATTTATACGTTGGATTCAACAAAAACTCTGACTATTTGACAATATTAAGTAAAAAAAAGCCTCATCAGTTTTACGTTTGCAATTTTTTTGTTTGCAAACTCGCGGTTAACATGTAGAATAATCTACATTGTTACGTAAAAAAATTATATGTAGATAATTCCACAAACTGTTGATTATTCCACAGGATGTAGTAGATTTTATTTACATTATAAAAACCCTACAATGCGGAATAACCTACGTATACTTAGAACTACTGTTTACACACAGTCGGACATTTTCTACTTTTTATGCATTCCTGGTTAGTATTTTTTTTCAATCCCTTTTAAATCAAACTACAGGAAAACTTTAACTTTGTTGTGTAATTAGTACACCGTATAAACAGATTATTTTTCAAAATGATACAATTTTTTTATTTAGTGAGCAACCTCGCAACCCAGATACTTATTTCCTATAGTCTAAGTTTATCCATTCTGAACTAGTTCACAATTTCTCTTTTTTTTCAAGGCTAGTTTTTAACAATGAAAAGCATTGAGCTTTGTCATTTAGCAACGAAAATTTTACAAACACCAAAGAAAAAAAACATCATCTAGCTGTACAGAAATGTTCACTGCGGCGCGAAAACTTAAAAAATATATATTTCAAAAACTTAACGGGCGCCATACATAGGAAAATTATATTACGTTGTTATACGATGATTTTTACGCTGTTAAGAAACCACTAGCATATTTAAGCATATCTTTTAAATGGAAGGCTTTGATTTATAAGGTATTCATACATTTTTTTTGCTAAATAGGCTGACTTAAAAACGTTCTCTGGTAATATTTTACACCACAACAACCTTTACACTGGTGAAAAACTCAAAATTTGAAAGGTTCTATTTCACCAGCATGGAATTTGTTTATACTTTTTCACTGTCAATTGAGATAAAAAAAGATGATTACTATTAATCAAGAAATATGTCGTTTTGCGTTTTTCTGAAATTTGAGCGAAATTCAATCGTTCTGAATTTATTTTTTTTTTAATTGTGAAAGGGTTTCTCTGTTGTTTTTTTGGCGAATTTTTATTTAAAAGATCCGATTACTTTCCAATTTTTTTTTCTCTCATCACATTATAAGCATAGACACAATAGGCATAGACACAATAGATGAAGTTTTTGTCGATTTTAAAAGCTAATTTTAGACTTAAAAACAGCATTTTTTAAGTTGCTTGAGTCCACTACTTTTCACCTACCTAATGGATGACTTAGCTGAAATTACTCCACCTGATGTTAAAATATTCAGCTTCGTTGATGACTGCATCTATATATCACAATCTCATGACCAAACTATCCTGCATAACACCCTGCAGAAAGCCTTGAACAAACTACAGTCATGAACTGAAAATCACAATTTTCAGGTGAACTTGACAAAAACGGAAGCCATTCTTTTCACCTTGGCCCACTCCGATTTTTGCAATCAAGTGCAACCAGTGACGTTTCGAGGCCAGCCAATCCCAGTCTCTTCTTCCGTAACCTATTTAGGAGTCATCATGGATAAACGTCTCTCCGTGAAAAACCATGTGAAAAGAATCATAAACAAAGCCAAGTCCAGTATATCCTCTTTAAAGCGTCTCTCTGGATCTGAATGGGGCATTACTCTCACCCAGCTACGCCAACTATACATCTCACTAGTTAAACCAGTATTGACGTATGCATCTGGCTCATGGGCCTCAAACCTTAGTAGAACCAAAACCACTGCCTTGGAACGAGTCTTAAATCAAGCCCTGAGGGTTATGAGTGGTGCTCATCCTGCCACATCAGTTCATGCCCTCCAGATCCAGTGTAACACAAGCCCATTGAGGTCAACCTATGAACGGAAAAATGTTGAAACTCTGGCCAAAGCTCAACGTCTACCTCATCCACACGTCCTTAAGACAGCTTTTGACGATTATGACGATTTACCACCTTGCAAAAAAGTCAGATTACAGAAACGGTCTAGTTTCTGGTTTGGTGAGCTAACTGTAAATGAACTCATCCTGGGCTACACTCGCAAAGATATACAGGAACTGCCACCTCCAACTAGAAACCCTCTGTCAAATCTTATAGAGAAAATATTTGTGGAAACTTTCCCCATCAAGTTTTCCAAGACGATTGACTCAATCTATGACTTTGCAGTATGGATCCACTTATACACAGATGCCTCCAAATACGAACCCAATCATGCAGGGTTAGGTGGATGTTGTGTTATTCAAAATCAGGAAATCTTTCAACTTTCTCAGAAAGCTGACTTCCTCTGGAACATTTCTGACTTAGAAATGCAAACAATCATTCTGGCTGTACAACAACTGTTTTCTGCCTATCTGAATAATACTATCTCCAGTACCATTGAAAATCTTGTTATTTTTACTGACAGTCTCACATCCATCCTGAAACTACAAAAAGCTCTCCAGGGGATTAAGCCACCTGAAACACTGTCACATCAATGTCTTATGACCATCATAGAGCTGCTTGATTCCCCAAACCACCCAATCAGTACTTGCACCATACAATTCGTCCGAGGCCACATGGGAATACCAGGAAATGAACGAGCAGATGATTTGGCTAAAAACGCAACTGAACCTCTTACCATCAATGCCTTACCATATTTACCATTTGTTCAGCCTTGAAACAAAGAACCAACAAACTGTGGTACTCTGATGTTCTGGAAAACAAATCAAGAACGGCACGACTAGCAGCACCAGCACTACCCTCCAGGAAAAGGAAAAATGACCCTATTAATAAACTCACCCGTGGAGAACAGGTCATTATTCTACGTCTACGCCTAAACTGCTTTCCTACAAATCAGTTCCTTGCCAAGATTAAAAAGATACCATCTGCGCAATGCACCTGTGGCCATTCAGCTGAAACAGTTAACCACATGCTAAGAAACTGCCCAAATACCAGTGGATCCCGCTACTAGATTTGGCCTGGAAAAAACCCAACTTAAAGAACTTCTCTACTCCTCATTAACTCAGTGCCAAAAAGTCATTACGTTCCTGCAACCCATTGACAGAATCTAAAACATGGTAATTTCTTCATTGTCTGTTCATCACTCTGAGGTTATCATACTATTATGACTTTGAGATATCCGGTTTTGAGCATACAGGAAGTGACTCTTACTGAGACTGAAATAAGAGTTAGAAAATCGCTTCCGGCGTCAGTGCCTTCAGCTGTATTGGTGATACTGGTGGGTCCTGCTATATTTTATTTTATTTATTATTTTAATAATTTCGCATTTAATTTAATTTGGCATTTAATAATAGTTACCATATAGCAACCAGTATTTTCTTTTACAGACAGTTAATCCGTAAAGTAGATAACTGGGTGCCTACAGAAACAAACAAACAAACAAGATTGCTATTTCAAAAAACTTCCGTGCTTTCAGTTATTTATTCCCAATAGCTTAAAAATCCAATAGGCCTCAGAAATTTACGTTTTTGTTCATTCAATAATTTAAGTGGATTACCAAATATCTCTTTGGGTTTAAATGAAAAACATTTTCTCTATTTTTGGCCATTTTAAATTTTAAGGGGTTATCCCCTCAAAAGTTTCAAATTTTAAGGTTAGTTTCATCCGGCGTTCGATTCGTGTCTAATTGGTATATGGCGTTTCTATAGGTATTTTACGTCACACAGTATGGTACTAAGCGTTTAAAGATCTGGTACTCCGAATACATTTGTTTGAGTGACAAAACTTACCGTGTTAAGACATTGATAAATTTCGCATTAATTTTTAAGGAATAGTCGAAAAGATTTTAATAACAGCTTGCGGAATAGAATTTTTTCATTTTGATATTAATAAAAAAATATTGCTTTATAAAGACTATAGGCAAATAAAATCCAGCTGACTGCGATATTTACAGTATTGATTTGACTATTTAACAACAAAAACATTCAAAATTTTTCACTAAAGCGGATTAATAACAAAGATTGTAACCAGTATTTTAATAATTATTTATCAAACCACTTAATTTGGAATTTAAATGCAAATTTTTTAAGGGCTAAAGTTGGTTGATTTATGTATATTTTGTGAAAAGGTGGAATTAAAAAAATTCTGCGTTCTTATTTGTTTTAAAAAACACGTCATTACCGCACAATTTTAATTGGTCCTCTCATGTCTGCATTCTAATTTTCAGCGTCAACCAGATATAATTCAACCATAGTTTCATCTTTCAATGTATTAGCCGCAATGATAAGGTCATAGGTAAACAATAATTTTTGATTATTTTTCAGCTGATAGCCAATAATCCGAGCTATCTTTTGGGGGTAAGAGTTTTGTTGACAATGCATGAAACTTTACAACATTATTACGTTTTTCTCGGTGTTACCCGATTGATCTATTGGTGTAAAATAGCAAGCAAAAACAAATAAGCCCTAAGGGCTGGTTCACAACGGAGTAGCAGCTGGCAGCTGACAGCTAACGTGCGCGTTTACATTATTACAACAGCGTTGTTGCTGCGGTGTAAACGGTGTGCGCTGTGGGTCCCCTATCAGCTGCCATTCCGGTGTGAACCAGCCCCAATAGTATTTAATTATAATAATTGTAATTATAATAATGTTTTATTCCAGGTTTATCAGTATTCTTGGTGGCCACGGGGTCACGGCGGAGACAGCGTGTCCACGCACGTGTCGGCCATGTTGCGTAGTCCGTCCGACACTCTTATTCAGCTGGACGGGAGCTGGCCGTTTGCCAATATAAAAACCGTCATCGACTTCGAAACTGTAAGCGTTTGTTTGTTTTTTTTCTAATTGAATTTAAAAACACCGCTGCGAAAACTAAATAAACAACACTATTAAAACTCTAAATTTTAAGATTCTGATGAATGCTTTAACCCTTTAGGATTTTTTTTTATCTAAAAACCGCCGCGAATCCGCAGAAGGATTTCCGCGTCAGTGCTGCTCAGTGTTAAATTCCGCGTCAGAGTCTGGCTGGCCGTTACGCTTAACACTGAGCCGCGGTGAGGCGGAATGCTACTACAGATTTGCAACAGAATCAATTCCAAAGGGTTAAAAAGGCACGTTTGTATAGCATTTAAATTAATTGTATGCATTTAAAGTTTGTTCTTTCCAGTATAAATGTAAAGTTTATTGGTATTAAATCGTGGATTATTGGTTAGTTTGCCTCTAATTAATCTCTTAATATATATCTATATAATAGATTTTGAAAACTGAAAATGGGTGACCTGATCTGCCCATTCCCTATACTAATAACTAAAATGGGGATTATGAATATTTTTTTCTAAATCCAAAAATTTTGCGAGATAATTTTTCTTTAAGGCGCCACTATTAACGTAAGAATTTTTTAGTCATCGTCATTTTGAAAAAATATTTGCACATTCAACACGAAAAGTTCCATTTAACTAGTAGTTGTTATGCACAGTCAAGTAGACATAAGATTAGAAAATGTCCGACTATGTGTTAAACAATTGGTTTTTATTTGTTAATTATATGTTAAGCAATCCACAAGTAGATGTTTATATGTAGAAATAAAAATTTGCGAACCCAAAACTACCAAATGAAACTTTTCTACATAATAAACTGCCGAATAATTTAAATTAGTCAAAATATTCCACGTTTTAACATGTCTGATGCATCAAAAATCTAGAATATTAAACAACATTACGTTAAAAAAAAGCTCATTTGAATATTTTACGTTCACTAATCATTTTACATGTTAGACGATATACCTGAGTTTTTTATTGTAAAATTATTTTTATTTTAGCGTAAAGTTATATATTGGACGGAGGAACTCAGAAATTACTGTTTTGTAACAAATCTGAATTCAACAGCTATTCCATCCCAAAACGAGCTTGAAAGAGGAGCTAGAAGAGCAAAAGATGTAAATCTTAAAACTACCCTTGAAAAATGCGCTAAGAATAGAGCAAGTAAAAGGGGCGATTTTTCTGCGGGCGTATGTTTAGACAGAAAATATGTGGACTAGGCTGAGATGGACATTATGTGGACTATAAGAAATTTGCATTTGGTTTGGGCGGCTGCTCACCAAATAAAAATTTCTACCATATGATAATTATTTGTTTGCACATTGATCTAATCACACAGCATTGTTGCATGTTTTTTAGTTTTATAAAATGTCAATTTAAAAAAATCATATTCACAGCAATCTTTGACAAGCGCGGAATCGCCACTTTTTCAAATTTATAGTTGTTTTTTACACATACAATTATAAAATCTTCTAATTAAAAAAAAGTGGCGATTTCGCGCTTGTCAAAGATTGCTGTGAGTATGATTGTTTAAATTGACATTTTATCAAACTAAAAAACATGCAACAATGCTGTGTGATTAGATCAATGTATAAACAAAGCATTATCATATGGTAGAAATTTTTATTTAGTGAGCAGCTGCCCAAACCAAATGCAAATTTCCTATAGTCCACATAATGTCCATCTCAGCCTAGTCCACATCTTTTCTGTCTAAACATACGCCCGTTGAAAAATCGCCCCTTTTTCCTGCTCTATTCTTAGTGCAGTTTTCAAGGCTAGTCCACCACTTTTTTTTTGAATTAAATAAAAAAAATAGCCTAATAAACTATAGTTTTAGCTGCGCAATGACATATGTTTATAATCATTCCGTTGCCGAGATATACTTTTTTAAATAAAAAATAATAAGAAGAAAAAAATGAATTTAAATTACAAAATTTACGCTCGTTGTTTAATTATAGTTAGTTCCGTGCAGTTGCGCTCCGGACAAAGTTTACCTACGCTCTCTAAATAAAGTTGGCGCGATGCCGTGCGCCAAATAATAAGAAGATGATGAACATGAATTACAAAATTTACTCACGTTCTCTAAGTATAGTTGGCGCGGTGCCGTAGGTTAAATTGCAGTATGGCATCCCGCACCACCGATGATTACCGGCGCGTGGCGCTCCCGCGCCACCGACGCTTATTATTATTTTTTAATAAATCAGGGAAGAGCGC